>ML816914.1:73675-107917 GCA_009831015.1 Picea engelmannii
TTTCCGCCAACATCGACCCTCCACGTCGCTAGCGGAGGCTACAGGGACTTCCTCCAAAAAATATGGAAGGAAATACCCCTTTACCCCCTCATTCTATAGAGGAATCCCCTCAACAGAGCGAGGTTCATAATACCACAACTTCCCAGGAAGAGATTCCCATTCCTTTGGATAATTTTCGAATTGTCTCAGAATCTCCGGAAGCTTATCGCATTCCGGAGGGATACGAATGACAGATCCTGCACCTGAATTCCGCTGGAGAATTTGTTGTCATCCATCCTACCGACATTCTAGCCGGATCTTCTCAAAACCCTTTAGCCAGTGACCCTTTTTGGACTGCGGACGTCGTTCGAAGTCCACCACGCTTGGTGCGAGATCTTTATGGAACAGGAGAAGGTGCCGATGCACCTTTTTCCTACACTGTACCCCCAAATCACTTCACTGGTAATACCACTTTTACAGCCACACCAACCATTGGTCCGAACATACCGTCCATTGGCCCAAGGTATACTATTCCCCTCCAGACGGCCCATTCAACAATGGCCCCGCACATTCCGACCATCCCTGCTGGTAACGCGGTAGTTAATCAAGCCCCGATTGGCACATCTGTAACACCGAGACATACACTCCCTTTTGGATTTAGGGCACTGAACGCTTCCGCTACCACCACTGCCCAAACTACTACCCAAATTATACCGAGAAGTTCCATACCTATCCAACAACCCGGAGGGACTGGCCTTGGTGGTCCTAACCCAATCGGTGGCACCGGTCAGTCATTGACGTCTGGTTTTCAGATCCCGGGAACTCTACCTCAAACTGGGGGGCATCCTCCCTCTGGAGGACAAATTCCATTCAGAGGGAACCCTAATCCTGGAGGGCATCCTCCTACTGGAGGACAAATTCCATTCGGGGGGCACCCTCATGCTGGGGGGCAGCCTCAATCCGGAGTACACCATCAAACACAAGGACAAAATGTGTCCGCCGCACCCAATCCGTGGAGCGTCCCTTTTCAAGGAAACCCACATGCCTCCACGGGGCAAAATGTTCAGACTCCACAACAACCCCCTTATGGACAAATGCCAAACCCACCCTATAATCCACAAAACCCATCCGGTTATCCTCCGCTCACAAACACTTCTCAAAACATATCAAATCCTATGTACCTTGGTCAAAACCAACCTCATATGAGAGGGCCCACGAGTTATAATTATCCACATAACTTGGTATTGGGCCCCACTGGTGTCCCTCTACCACACCAGCATTACCCACAGGTTAACCGACAACTACCTTTTCTAGCCACCCTGGACCTTCCAGACTTGTCTCGGTTAACGAATGATCCCATTTATCATTCTCCGGTTTGGCCAGCTATTCCAGCTAAACTTCCTTCTGATATCCCAAAATTCGACGGAAAGTCTGGAGAAGACCCAAACAACCATGTGATGACCTTCCATTTGTGGTGTTCATCCAACTCCCTCATGGACGATTCGATTCGTTTACGTCTTTTCCAACGAACACTTACGGGTTCCGCCACAAAATGGTATATTGAATTACCACGCGCATCCTTTCACGATTTCAACTCCCTTGCCATGTCCTTCCTCACACATTTCCAATTACCCATTCGATACGAGACGGGTACTGAACTATTAACCTCTCTTCGTCATACAACTTCCATACATATCTCCGATCATATCCATGAATGGAGACAGCGACGAAGGCTAATCAAAGCGGTCATCCCTGACCAATTATTAGCAGAATGGTTCACGAAATCAGTATTACCCCAGATTACTCATGATGTTGCCATGGGTGGCGTGGTCACCGAGGAAGAAGCCATCGCCCGAGCTCAATACCTAGACTTAGTCTATTCACAATCCGTTACTCTATATGAGTTGATACTGAACGCTACCCGTGCCACTAACGATCCATCCAAACCATCGACTACTTCACATGCGGATGGAGTTATTGGCTCCGTCAAAACTCAATCTACTACCCAGTCTACTGGAACAATCTAGCGGCCCGCTCCCATGGCTGCTCCCAGTTCGACTGCACCCTCTTCTACCCCACCCCAAACTCAGGTCTCTGAAGTGAATGTGGTCCAATCAACCCCTTCACAACAACTTGGGGGAAAGAAGAAAGCTAGAAACAAACCAAAGAAGAAGAACAATAATGAGCAACCCAAGACCCAACCGCAAACCCCTGCTGCCGAAAAACAACCACAGTGAAAACCGAAATTCCCGTGCCTCATTTGTGGTGACGATCACTACACTCGAGACTGTCCACATCGCGATGAAGTGGCCAAACTTTTCAAAGGAAATTCGCAACCCGTTGTGTTCACTCAGCCTTTTCCGCAGCAACAATCATTGGTTGCACAAACCCCCACACCGGGGGGCAGTTCCAACCAACCCCATGATGAGGCCTCGACGAGCACCCACATTTACATGTTTAACGTAGTTAATCTAACAACTCTCTCTGCGACATATGACACACCAGTTAAACCTGATAAGTCGAAGATCACTAACAGTTCTACATCAGACTCGTTACCATCCTCCGTCAATCCTCCATCTGTTAGCCCTCCATCTGGGCCACTTCAGATTGAGAAACCTTCTTTTGACTCCATCCTACACCCTCCTAAGAGCACCATCCGGAAATCTACATTCAATCCTAATTCACGGGCTGCCCAAAACTACAATATCGTAGAAGATTTGGCCTAAGCCCCGTGTGCCATGTCCGCTTTGGAAGTTCTACAACACTGTCCCAATCAATGTAGAACGCTCTTAGCCGCTATTGGCGCTTTCGATCCAGAGTCATCAAATTACATCACGTTTAATCTGGATGATCATCAACCGCGACTCTCCCACCAGCTAGCTTTCCAAATTGATGTGGTTGTTCACAATCAACAAATCCACCAGACTATCCTGGATGAGGGAGCCTCCACCTGTGTCATGTCTCTAGCCTGTTGGAAAGGCTTGAAATCACCTGCCCTTAACAAATTTGCTACCATGTTACATGCCTTCAACGGACGAGGTTTTCATCCTCACGGATTATTACAATCCTTAGCCGTTCAGCTGGGCGACAAAACTGTTACTGTTGACGTCGAGGTGGTCGATGCCCCCCTCGACTACAACCTACTACTTGGAAGAAGTTGGTTCTACGTGATGACTGCCGTCGCCTTGTCGGTGTTTCGATGTGTACAATTCCCCCATCAAGGCAAAATTGTCACCATCGATTAATTCGATTTCTGCACACCCGATGCTCGCATCCTTGCTACCAACAACATTCCCTTTCTGGGAGACGGCCCGGTTACGTATGAAAGCATTGGTGTTGGCTTATTGAAAGATTCTAGCCTCATGGGTACCTTCCCTACACCACTTCCACCTACCGCACATCATATTGCCGCCGTCAATATGATTTCGACTATGCCTTATCAATCCTTGGAATCATCCGACCCTTGGGTTGTGCCTAGCACTTTGGAATTCGATGTGCTCGGGGACACAATGCCTCTGAGCCCAGCTGAGGCCACATATGTAGCTATTCAATATGCCTCTCCCTCTTCAAACACTTCACATTCATTGGCACCCGATACTTATTCGGTGCCCTTGTGGTTAGATTCCCTATCATCCGCCGTTGATTACATTTCCCAAATTTTTCCTTCGGACGAATCTATCATGGAAATGCTTAGCATTGACGATCTGCCCTGGGATGACAACCACCATCGATCCTCTTTTCTTCCACCTTTGGAAGAAATCCAAGACATACGATCTGTCTTCCCTCCCGATGTTACCGAATCTCCGCAATCTCCTATCCTCACACAAGATACTCTCTCTGAGGGGAACATGGGTAACATCTCTACCATGGTTACGATTGACATTTCAATCAAAGAAGGTGTCGTAGAAAACATCAACCTTGGTGCTAATTGCACACCTGACGAAGTGGTTTCTTACACCACTTTATTCACGGAATTTTTCGATGTCTTCGCATGGAGTTACGAGGAAATGCCATGGATCGACCCTTCGATCATCATACACGAAATCAAAACTTACCCTGATGTGAAACCAGTTCGGAAAAAGCTTCGTCCGGTTCATCCCAAGAAAATCGCAGCTATAAAGGCAGAAGTTGAAAAACTTCTAAAATCTGGCTTTATATATCCCGTCCCTTTAACCGAATGGGTCTCTAACCTTGTTCCGGTTGCTAAGAAACAAGGGACCATCCGTGTTTGCGTTGACTATCGAGACCTCAAGAAATCTTTTCCTAAGGAAAATTACCCTATGCCCTTCATCGATCAAATCATTGATAATTGCGCAGGAAGCGTAATCTTTTCTTTCATGGACGGATTTTCTGGATATAACCAGATTGAAATCTTGCCTATAGATCAACACAAGACAACCTTCATCTTCCCTTGGGGAACTTTCGCTTATCGAAAGCTACCTTTTGGCCTTAAAAATGATGGAGCCACTTTCCAGCGAGCCATGTCGTACGCTTTTCATGACATCAAACATATAGCAGAACTGTATCTCGACGATTTACCCGCACATTCGCTAAATCGATCCGATCACATTGATCATTTACACACAATTTTTCTGCGATGTAGGTTCTACCATATTCATCTGAACCCACACAAATGCATTTTCTCTGTCGAATCTGGTTGACTCCTCGGTTTCATTGTCTCCAAAGATGGGATCAGGGTGGATCCCTTAAAGATCAAGGCCATCATAGCCTTACCTCCACCTACCAATTTAACCCAACTCCAAAGTTTGCAAGGCAAAGCAAACTTTCTTCGTCGTTTCATCTGCAATTATGCCGAGATCACTAAAGGATTTATGCGATTACTGCAAAAGAATGTCCCTTTCATCTGGGATGACACAGCTCAATGGTCATTCGACGCTCTTAAGCATGCTTCGACCCAAGCACCTTTGTTACATCCCCTTGAATATACAAAGGATTATATCCTTTACTTGGCTGCTTCTACTTCCACCATCGCAATGGTGTTAGTCCAAGAAGATTCCAACGGTGAAGAACATGTGATTTATTATCTGAGCAAGAGTTTATCTGGACCTGAACTCAGATATTCGCATGTTGAGAAATTGGCTCTGGCAGCCGTCATCGTTGTCCAAAGATTCTGTCACTACATCTTATTACGCACCACCACGGTAATCGCAGACTCCAACCCCATGTACCACGTCCTGACACGTCAAGTACTTGGGGGCAAATATTCAAAATGGATTGTTATTCTTCAAGAATTCGATCTTGAGCTTACGAAGGCTAAAGCCAAAAAATCCCTGGTGTTTGCCGAGCTTATCTGTGCTCTCCCTCGTGCTGATGAAAACATCGAACCTAGAGATTCTCTCCCTGATGAATCTTTATTCCTCATCAGCACCTCTGATCCTTGGTACGGAGACATTCTCCTCTACCTTCAAACACAACGTTTTCAGCCCAACATATCTCGCGAAGAGCATCGACGCATTCGTCACCACTCTCGCCGTTATATCATCCTTGGTGACACTTTGTATCACCGTGGCATCGACACCATCCTTTGGCGATGTCTGATTCACGAGGAGGCTGAACGCATTTGGAACGATTGTCACCTTGGCACCTGTGGCGGTCACCTTTCCAGAATGGCAACAACCCAAAAAATCCTACGTGCCGACTACTTTTGGCCCTCGATTTTCAAAGATTGTATCGAGGCTGTCAAGAAATGCCCACCCTACCAAATCTTTAACAAGAAGGCACAGACCCAACCTATGGCGCTGCACCCTATTATCGCCATCGACCCCTTTGCCAAATGGGGCATCGATTTCATGCAGTGTAAGCCTACCTCAGTCGGGGGGCACAGTTACATCATCGTTGTCGTTGACTACTTCACCAAATGGGCTGAGGCTATGCCTACCTTCCTGAATGATGGCCGTACGGTAGCTCTATTTCTCTTCAACCATATCATAACTCATTTTGGTGTACCACGTGCCATTATCACTGACCATGGTGCACACTTCAAAAACCATATGATGAGCGAGTTACATGTCAAATTGGGTTTTCGCCATGAAAACTCATCCCCTTACTACCCTCAGGCAAACAGACAAGTTGAGGCTATCAACAAAGTCCTAAAAACCATGATCCAATGCATGGTAGGGGAAAACAAAACATCGTGGCTTATACAACTGTTCTCCACTCTTTGGGCCTATCGCACCTCTGTGAAAACTTCAACTAGATTCACTCCTTTCCAGTTGGTCTATGGCATTGAAGCCGTCCTACCAATCGAGTGAGAGATTCCATCACTCAAACTAAAAGTAGAACTCCTGCCTCATACTTCTGCTGAAGAAGAATGATTTTTGTATCTATCCAAACTGGGCGAAACACGTCGCGATGTTTCTCTCGCAAATGAGGCACATCAAAAATGAATTAAAAGTCAATATGACAAATCCGTCCACCCTCGGACTTTCACGGAAGGAGACTTAGTCCTTGTTTACGACCAAGCTCACGATAAATTGGGGACAGGAAAGTTAGAACCCATGTGGCATGGTCCCTACATTATGAAGCGTGTCCTACATAAAGGGGCCTACGAATTAGTTGATCATGATGGAATTTCCCTAGGAGAGCCCCGAAACAGGCTTTACCTTAAGAAGTACTATGCCTAGATCACCTAGCATTTGTACTTTGTACATTATTGTATTTAGTTTTGGTGTGTCTATTTTTTTCGCGTGCCCGAGTCTTTACCGTTTCCACTCATGACTGTGCTTGTGTTTTCATGCACAGATGACGTCTTCCTTTCCTATCTTTTTTGGGTTCACGGATGGCGCTAGCCGACACACCCAAAACATTGCTTCAGCAGCTTGGGTTATTTACCAATTTGACCAAGTGGTGAGTTCAGGAGACATTTGTTTAGGACCAGCAACGAACAATATGGCAGAATATCATGCTGTCATTGGACTGTTGACCCAATCTTCCTCTCTAGGTATCTCTCGCATCGTTATTTACTTAGACTCCCAACTGGTGGTTTTTCAACTCAACCGAATCTACGTTATCCGTAGTCCTATCCTGCTACGCCTACACTTGCAAGTTCGTTGTCTCGAACGAATGTTCGTTTACATCGAATATAGACACATTCTGAGAGAACTTAATAGTGTTTCAAATGCAATAGCTAATTATATCATGGATCGGTATCTTTCCCACATATAAGATTCAAGGAAAACAAAATTGTACATTACGTGTAAATTAAAACACATCACAGACATCATCATGTACAAATCACTGGCATCATAAAAACTTGAAACTGTATATATATATATATATATATATATAGAAGAGCAAAATATTGGGTCTATTCACCCATATATGTTTGTATTACATCAAAAAGTGTGTAGAAGAGCAAAATATTGGGTCTGTTCACCCATACAACATCGCCTGACAAGGCATACAAAAAACATGATCACGGGAGAAACTCTAATCTCCCCGCGCTACGTTGTGCTGTGAGTAACACACTACCATGCGCACTACACACCTCAACAGAGAATTAATATTCTCTGGTACCCCTACGGTGTGCCTCTGCAAATGTAAAGTCACTTCCCCCCTCCGTAGAGGAGAGATACCCATCGTAAGGCCTTGGAGGTTCCTCTCAACCTCCCAGAGACCTACTGCTGGTACTGCAGGATCTGCTACGACTGGGGTGCCTCCACGATGCCCTGGTACCGGTATATCATCCGGGTGCACTGCTCCCTTGTCTGCATGTTGGAAACATACATTTGTTAGAACTCTTTTACATACCCAAAAAAATATATACATCAAAAGCTTAAAAAACAAAAACTAGACAAGGTATGGCTTAGTCTCTTACGTGACTTGTCCCAGTCTTCCCCCGTGGGAAAAATCAAGTCCATACCCCCACGAAAGTCTACATCAGCATAAGGGAAGTCCTCTATCCAGAGGTACTGTTGTCTCAACCAGGCAAAGAAATCACCAGTGAAACAGAACTCTGACTCCGAAACTAGCCTCGGAGACAGACTAGTCCACCTTTCCATCCTAGGTTCATCCACTGGTCATACCGCCAGTGCTATCTGAGGCTGCATCTGAGGGATGCACTCTAGGAAAAATGAGACCAGAAACAAGCCATAGCCGAACTGCTTCTGACCAGTCCTGCACCGTGAGATCTACTCCTTCACATTCCGAAGGAATGCTGCACTCCAGTTGAACAGTGTTGGTTCCAAACACTGAACACCATAGGCCACCTATGATATCGATGCCAGATGAGCACTAGTGCTTCCTGTCACGCTGGTGATAGCAAATAAGATAGATTGCAGGGGAAAATCTCGAATATCCTTGATAGGGATCCTGCTCCCTACCAACCTTGCTCCCGAGATGCAGTGGCGTGCCAGATACATGCCCACTTGTTCAGGTAATTCCCTCTGCCCAGTGAAAGATATGGGGACCCCTCTGTTCAGGTTAGAAGTTGTGTACCGATACGGAATTCCGGTTCCGCAACATCCCAATCAAGCAATAACATCTCTCTCTTCATTTTTTGCAACTTAAAAAACTTGAGAAAGCCACAAGCTCTCAAAGAGGCCCACGTACGAGGACTCCGTAGAGCGGCTAAATCATCCATCTCATGTTCCCTCTCTTTCCATTCAATCATGATTGCCGAAGTTACCTACAAAACAAAAAATCAAGAATTTTGTTATTCCCACGTTTTGGCAATTTCGGCGATTTTCAAAAAGCATTTTAAAACATAAAACAAGATGCCCACATCATCTAAAAGAAACCACTCTCTCTTTTTAACCACCACGCCCTTTAATATTTGTCAAATAATGATGAAAACGTTTTAAAAATGTAAAACGACTTTGGGGGTTGCGTGGGCATTTGAGGATATTTTTTATGAGTTCTTTTATTAAAAATGACCTGTCTAATTGATTAAAAGGGTGTAGACATCCTAATCACCCTTCTCTAAAGCATTTTTTTGTTAAAGAATCCCCCCATTTTATTAATTCTTAAAAGAGGTCGATTTGGTTCCAAGTGGGGCGACTTAGGGCTTTGCATCTTGAAATAAATAATGCTATGAAAATAAATTTAAGACCATGCAATTGAAAGAGAAAAGAATGGACACCTACCTGGTTCAAACGGTGAGCGAAATGATCAATCATAGCTCCGGCAGCGAGAAAAACGAGATTTGCTTCAAAATGAGACTCTCCACTACTCCAACAATCCTTGCAAAATGAAATGGTAAATGAGTTCTCAAATCAATTGTTATTTATAAAATTTCATTTTTTATAAGGTATGGTCATTTTTGGGTTTCTCTAATGATGTAATGGCTCCTTTAAACTCTGGTTTGTAGCTTTGGCATCGCAGGTTTCCTGGCAGTCCTGATCAGTTATTCACCTTGTCGCACTTGTGAGCATAGTCTTAGTTTGTTCTCAAGCTCGAAAATATGAGAACGTAACCGGGTAAACTTTTATCTCTTTTTTGGACTCATATGGATACGCACATACGAAAAAGGAACCCCCCCTGGAGTCTCCTTTAAACCCTTTTCAGACTCTCTAAATATGAAAAGATTGTCAAGTGACCTTGCTTCCTTTCACACTCGTTAAAAGGTCAGAAAGGGCGTCTTTCGAGCGATAGTTTAACCCTTTTTCGGTCTCATTGGACTACTGTACGAAAAAGGAACTGAGAGATTTCTCTTTTAAGTGTTTTTCCAAACTCTATAATCCTGAAAAACCTTCGAGTTTTCTGTCTTTGGACTCGTTAAAGCACACATCGACAGACCCACATGGGACCGAACCCTTACTTCTTCCGGTTCGCTACACAAAGGAAGAGGAACTTACCGAAGGTGAGTTATATCGAGCATGTGTTATCCTCCTCGAGCTCATTAAATCAAAAAGAGGTACTCATCTATCTGGATGGGGGAAAAATTGAAAGGAGCAAGCCAAATAGTCTCTTGAGAACATCATCCAATACTTTTTAGAGTTGCCCTTGAACACAACACTTTTTCATTTGCATATATCATAATCCACTGAACCTCTGCACTGAACCAATCCTTTGAGTTCCTTTCACTCCTTTGGGTCACCTGACGCAAGTCACCATATCCATTGCATAGTGTTGGTCCATGTCATGTTTCGCTTTTGTGCCTCAGTGTTCAAGGGAAGTATCCGCCTCGAGAGTCAACCATCTCAAGTATCTTGCCTCAAGACCTGTGTTAGTCTATGTCCATTTGATCTACCTATCACATCTCCATGTTCGTTTCATGTCGTTGATGGGGGATACATCAAGGCCCTCCCTCGATGAGTCTATTCCTGTCGACTCCAACACATTATCTAGGAATTAGACTTAGAAACCAATTAGTACTTTGGGACCTGCATGCCTCAATGGCAGGCCTCCTCACATTCGACATCAGGTTTACATCATTGACCTCTGATCGAATGATTCCGTGGGTGTTCGACCTCAGCTCATCTATTCACATTCGCTGGAATGTACTAGGGTACCTTGGGAATCATTGACATTAATGGTGATCTCCCTCGCACTTGTTAACGGTCCACACCATTGACCGGTAATCAAGTGGTTTCTGCCATGTTCGACGTCAAGACATCTATTCACATGGTCAGATCTGTGCCATATTGGGATTGGTATGAAGACCCTAGGTTGAGTGATCACTCTGATATATGCTTTGCCCAGGCTGCGAAGGAATTTCTAATGGACAAAGAACACTTACATTGTAACATGGATCCACTTTGTATTGGTCGTGGCTATGTTTTGTCATCTCATAGATCCACTGTGTATTCTTCGTGGCTATGATCAGTTCATGTCATCAGTGTATAGATCCACAATGTATTTTCGGTGGCTATACCCTTTTTATCAATACAATTATGGATCCGCAGTGTATTTTATGGCGGCCATATCCTGCTAAGTCTTGATCACCCAAGCATAGGTATGCCTGCCTTGGGTTTTGAAATATGTCATGATATTTGTTGGATGTTTGTGTGCATATTTTTTCAGGTTCTCTGAGTCTATACCCTTGCTTGGATGTCTACAAAGTATTTCAGTTATTAGTTGGCATCTTCTAACTTCACACTTTGGGGGGCATTCTGTTACACGGAAAAATTACTCAGCTGGATAAGTGTCGCATGTCCCTCTCAATTGTCGTAAGTGTCGCATATTCCTTACACCTTTCGCAAGTGTCGCAATTTGGTCGCAAGTGTCGCAAATGATGTTCATACATATTTCCATGTCGACGAAACTAAGGAGACACTTATAACATCTCATGTACTTGATTTGAAGAGGGAGAACTGGTTTACTGAAGTCAAATAACTCTTGACACCTGAAGAGAAACATAAAACAAAGGTTTTGTGGAGGAGCGCTCCCCTATTTCAGCCCTACAAGCGCCGACGCTCCCCTACAAGGCTTCAGGGAGCGTTATAACGCTCCCCAGCCCCCTCTGAAGGAGCACTGCTCATCTTGAAAGCGCTGGCGCTCCCCTAAAACTTACCATGGAGTGCTACAACGCTCTGATGCCCCTTCTAAGGGAGCGCTGCCTAATCTGAGGCAGTAGTTGGCCCGTTGAGGAGAATAAGGGGAGGATCTTTCTAGATTAGGAGGCAATTGTGCTCAAATTCTTGGTTTAATCAAAAGATCCCTGATCTAAGGAGAAGGTTTCCAACTTGTTCTAAAGATAAATCAAGAGGTTAAGCTCCTCTTAACCTATATAAACAGGCTCTATGATGGTGGAAAGGGAGAGGAACTGAAGATATGAAACTTATGATCTTGGAGGAAACTCACAGTCAGCCAAAAGTGAGTGATCAGTGAAGCTGCTGTTATCCAGGTCGTGGATCTTTCAGGCAAGGGTTAGACGAAGAGGACTTGACGAAGCTGTCGCATTCACATCTATGATTGTAAGTACTGCTGTCGTTATTCTCATCAATATGACACACTTGGCCCGTTTCTTTCTAGTTTGTGTCTAATGTCACATGAACTTATCATTTATTGATAGATCTGTTTTCAAGCTAATATCAATAGAGTAGGAAGCGGTCATATCTTGTATTGTCCACAGAACTCAGCGAGGAGAAAAGGATTGGAGCGCAACTCAGAGCGTGCAGGGACAAACGTTGATAAAATGTACTTATGTCATCCTTCCTTCTCATGTGTTAGTTTAGATAGATTTGAAAGGAAGTCAGTGTCCATGATAAGCATTTTCTGTCTAGAGTTAAGGTCAAGATCTTAGAGGCAATCTACCTGTCCGCAGGGAGATTTTCCTACAACAGTGCGGGGGTGACATAATTCCACGCCTCAGTAGGGTTGCACATGCGGTCGGGGAAGGAAAACTTATCCCCAGAGAAGGAGACCTTTAAAAATGTTCCAGTCTGGTTGAGGTTTTACTCCCTACTGCTAGACTACTGGTTGTCGTCCACCTTCGAAGCAGTCATGAACAAACTTGGAAAATATGTTATGACATCAAAAGAAACCCTAAAAGGGAGATATACATCCTATGCAAGGATCTGCATCGAGATGGATGTGTCTGGGCACTCTCGGAAGCCATAACCCTGGAATTTAGGGATGATGAATGGATACAAAGCATAGATTATGAGAAAATCCATTTTTGATGTAGAAGATGCCATGAACATGGACACTTAATCAGAGAATGTCCTCTCAATAAAAAACAAGAAACGAAAAACACCAAAGCACAGCAGGATGAGGATGGGTTTGTAAAACCAAACCACAGAAACAGAGCAAACAAGAAACCAAGCAATGCCCCAACAGAGAGCAATCTGGAAGCTAGGACCAGACCAGAAGGAAGGGACAAGGCTAACCAAGGGGAAGGAGGAAAGGAAAAGAAAATATATAGAGTAGCTAGAGAACAAGCAACACAAGAGAACACTGATATTCCAGGCAATAAGAGAGAACATGGAGGTTGCGCAAGTCCTATGGCAGGAGGAATCGAAGATGCCAATACCCCAATGCAGGAGGCATGCGAATATTCAGAGACGACACCAAGTGAGGTAGGCACGAAATATCATGATCTCAGAGCCATTGTGTAAAGGGAAGGTATAGATCTCCCGAACATACTAGAGCAATGGAAAAAACAGAGAGTAGACAATGTGCCAATGGAGCAACTAGATCGTATTCAATACCTGTTCCTTCGAAGGGAGGAAGCAAAATCCAGAGGGATCAAGCGTGCACACGGTGAGATAGGACACATGAGAATCAAAGTAGGTGAGGGAAAACCACAACATTCACCCAAGCATATGAGACAGAAGGAAGGCAGGAAATCAAACAACGTAGCCCTACAAGAACTAGGAGCCCTGTTGATAAATTCAGGTAAGATAAAAAAACTCTTTCCCAACTCCCCCCCACTTGTTTAAATGAATATTATCACATGGAATATAAGAGGCCTAAACAACCCACGAAAGAAAAGAATACTAAAAAATAGACCGAGGAAGGAGCAACCTGACCTTTGTTTGATTCAAGAGACAAAATGCACTGTATACAGAATGGAAACAATCAGTAAAAAACATTGGAGCAAGTACTAGATGTTGGTTGTTGAAGGCCAATAAACGACCAATGGTATACTCACCTTATGGAACCCACAATCACTAAACCTACTGGAAACTGAAGCTACGATACACACTCTCGGTTAACATTAAAACCATAGGTAACACCGAGGCGATCCTATGCACCAATGTGTATGGTCCTAGAGGTTGGAGGACAAAAGGATAATGCTCGCAGACCTAGAAAATCTAAAGGCCAGATCCCGCAACCTCCACTGGATCTTGGCAGGGGATTTCAACATAATCATGACACTTGCGGAGAAAAAAGGGGGCACCAGGAGACTGGATAACGATGCAGAGGAATTTTCAGCTTTCATTGATGCAATGGAAATGGTAAACATCTGAACCAACAATGGCCAGTTCACCTGGAATAACAAACGAAGTAATCATGACCAAGTAGCTAGAAGGATAGATAGATTCCTGGTGTCAGAATCCATCATTCTGCAGGGACTAACTTTAGATTGCATCATCTTGCCTTGGGGGGTTTTAGATCATTTGCCAGTCTAATTAGAAGCAAACTTCCAAACCACTTCGAAGAACATACCTTTTGGATTTGAGAAATTCTGGATCGAACATCCCACCTTCGAGGAGCACATCACCCAATGGTGGCGGGAGGATTTACGGGATCAAGGGACAAGGATGTTCAAACTTTATAAGAGATTCAAGTACATCCAACACAAACTCAAAGAGTACAAGGAAATGTTTGGGAACATAAACCAAGAAAAAAAAATATTGAGGATATAATGAGGACACTACAGGAACTCTGCATAGATGAGGGTTACACAAAGGATTAGAAAAGAGAAGAGATCCAAATGACCCAGGAATGGGAAGCAAGATGCCAGCAAGAAGAAACTCTCTGGCGCCAAAAGTCCAGAATCAGGTGGCTAAAGGAAGGGGAGCGGAATACCAATTTTTTTTTATAGAACCACCATTGCAATAAGAACCCACAAAAAAATCTTGAAAATTAGGGACCACGATGGGATTGAAAGAGAATCCCACAAGGAAATTGAAAATACATTGGTCAACCACTTCCAGAGGATAGCCCAGGAACCCAACCAAGACATGACTAAGGCCATACAAAGGATAACTCAACACATCCCTAGGCTGGTCATAGAGGAACAAAATATCAATCTAAACAAACCCATAACAAAGGAGGAAATCGACCAAGTGGTCCAGGAGATGCCCAATGGAAAGGCCCCATGCCCAGATGGCTTCTCAGTGGAATTTTCCAAAGCATGTTAGGAAGTGGTTAAACATGATTTTTATGGGGTGGTGGAAGATTCCAGACGTTCGACCTCCATATTGAAAGCGTTAAATGCAACAATGATCACTCTAATCCCAAAAGAAAATGAAGCAAGGACCCCAGATCGCTATAGGCTGATAACTTTATTCAATGTAGTTTACAAGATAATCTCCAAAGTCATAGTCAATAGACTGAAACCACTCCTACCCACACTGATTTCACAAGGGCAAGCGAGTTTCATAGAAGGAAGA
Organism: Picea engelmannii; assembly: GCA_009831015.1. Classification (NCBI taxonomy): domain Eukaryota; kingdom Viridiplantae; phylum Streptophyta; class Pinopsida; order Pinales; family Pinaceae; genus Picea; species Picea engelmannii. Next base: position 88,678 of record ML816914.1, read on the forward strand.
CAAATATTGGATAACATCATCCATGCCCATAAACTTATACACACGCTAAAACGCCAAAGGAGAGGGGGGATGATAATCCAACTTGACCTGGCGAAGGCTTACAATAAGATTAGCTGGCACTATATGGCCAAAACCCTGGAAGCCTTTGGGTTTGAACAATACTGGATCAATTGGATTGTCAATCTAGTCTCAACGACAAGCTACTCACTCCTCATTAATGGAGCCCCAACAAAACCCTTTTGGCCTTCAAGAGGCATCATACAAGGAGACCCACTGTCCCCCTTTCTGTTCATTCTGATGATGGAAGGGCTCAACAGAAGCATAAGAAACACAACTGCAGTAGGGGAACTAAAAGGAATCAAACCCTTCGAATACTGTCCAACCTCCACACACTAACAGTTCGTTGATGACACCCTTCTCCATGGCACATACACGGTCAAGGAAGCAAAAACCTATAAAAGAATTTTAGAAGACTTTGGGTAAGCCTCAGGGGTGAATATCAACCACTTCAAATCAATAATTTATTTCTTCAACACTAATCCTGCAATCCAAAGAAACCTAGCCAACATTCTGGGGTTTGAACGCAAAACGCTCCCATCGAAATACTTGGGAATCCCCCTGATGGACAAATCTTGCAACATGGCAACGTGGGAATGAGTGATTAACAAATGACATGAGAGGGTGAAAAATTGCACTTACAGAGTTCTCAACTTGGCAGGGATGCTTATCCTCACCAAAGCGGTCCTATAAGGAATTCCGATTTATATGATGTCAGTGTTCCTGCTCCCAAAGGAATACTTCAAAAGATAAGAGCCATTCAAAGAGATTTCCTATAGCGAGGTGCTAAAAATGAAAAGAAATGGGCCTTGGTAGCCTAGGGGAAGGTCTGTCGACCAAAAGGCAAAGGCAATCTGGGGTTACAAGACCCACATGTAACCAACGAAGCCTACGGGGAAATTTTTTGGTGGAGATGGGTCAAGGACAAATCAGTACCATGGGCAAACCTTTGGAAGGCCAAGTATGACTTGAACATCAATGATCAAGACCGAATCCGACTCATGGGCACAAGGGAGGGATCAACCATCTAGAATATCGCATGGTGGAACAAGAACTGGATTCATAAACACAACTTCTAGGAAGTCAGAAATGGTCAAACAACCAGATTCTGGGAGGACGCGTGGCAACACGAACCCATAATGGAAAATCTGGACAGGGTGGAGCTCCAACAAGATATGATTGCACAAGGAAAAACAACAAACCATCACTATTGGAAGCCAAGAAATGATAGCGACAGCTGGAGGCCCTGGGGCAACCTCGATCCACAAAATAAAAACTGTCTCGCAACTCTTGCGAAAGAGGTGGAAGAGGAATTGGGGAAAAGGAAAATTGCAATCTCAGAGGACAAGGACCAACTAAGGTGGGGCATGGAAAATGGTGGGGAATTCAACTTAAAAGAAACATGGTTTTACATTGTAGATCAGATTCAAGAGGACCCGACGCAACAATGGGGAAATATCTGGAGCAACCCCCAATGGCCAAAAATCAAAATGTTCAAGTGGTTAGTTCTCCACAACTGAATTCTAACCTGGGAAAACCTCAGATAAAATGGGTTACATAGGCCCTTCACGTTTCCACCTCTGTAAAGCTAAGGAGGAAACAACCAATCACCTCCTCAAAGAGTGCAGTTACACAACAAAGCTATGGGATTAGGCAACAAGCATCTACCGACAATCCAATAGAGTCAGGGGCAATGTCAGTGCAACCATCAACAATTGGAATGAGTGCTACAACGAAAATGAAAAGGTGAACCTTTGCTGGAACCTAACGTCAGGGATGGTCATTTGGGAAATATGGAAGGAGAAGAATTGACACATTTTTAGGAATGAAAGTCTACCGGAAGGAAAGCTCAAGGATGCAATTATCTCACAAATATGAGAAACGGTGCAGAGCCGCAACTGCAAGAAGGGAACAACACAACTCACAGATCATGACTCCTGCATCATGGAGTTCTTTCACCTAAAAGACGGGCGCAACATCACAACGGTAGGGAGGGATCCGCAACTCCAACCAGGAGATCGCAACTGCACCCAGCCTCTGCTAGGGTTCCTCAAATTATATTTTGATGGGGCAACAAAAGGAAACCCATGAGTGGTAGGGATGGGAGGGGAGATCAGAGACAATGATGGTAATGTCATCAAGATGTATGCTGGGAGTATGGGGAACTCAACCAACAATGCAGCGAAATTTGGAGCCCTAGAGCTTGGCCTTGAAATCCTAAGGCGCAAAAGGATGACGAACACTATCATGGAAAGTGACTCCACCCTGGTTATCAATACGATGAAGAGACTCTAGAATGGTACTAGACTGGGTAACATTCAGAGACAGTGGCGCTTGGCTCTCTCTCTACAAAAAATCCAGGAGCATCTAAAGACTTTGAACATAATGGAGTTGCGTTAGGTCCGCAAGTCAGCGAATGGCATAGCGGACAGTCTAGCCAACGAGGGGGTTGGCAAGGAAGGTTCAGAACTAGACACTACCTGGAACAACCTTCCGAATGACCAACTCGGAACATACTGCATCCACTTAGCAACAAAAGATTGTAAAGGAAGGTTAAGCAAGGAAGGTCACATCGAGAAGGGCAGTGCAAGGCCCGGTGACAGGCAAGCAGGACCCAGGAAGGAAATGATTGCCGAATACTCGATCACCAATGACCATGCAGGATAAGCATAAACAACCGGAGGGGGTACAAAAACATAACCCTGGCGACAGAAAGAATTGCAGGGAAAGCGTGAGGGAAAGTACATTCGACAAACCGCATGCAACAAGTGATGTAAGGCAGGAGGGAGTGACAAGTTTCATAATCGATCCTCTAGGCCAAAGTACCGGTACAAAGAGCTGCACAGTAAGATCTTAAGTGAGCAGGGGAAGAGATCCACACAGGGATAAAGGACAAATCATCTTGATCGTACGAGCTGCCACTGAGAAAAAGGAAGGGAGGGATCACCACTACGAACAAGCCATGATTGTAAGGACAAAATCGCAGCGGGAGAAGATCAATAAGAGGAAGATAACATGAATAGCCGCAAACAGAAAGAGCACAATTGTAGGGGCTATCATAGATACAAGGGAAAGGAAAGGAAGAATCCCTGTGAAGTAAGGTACAAGCTGAGTAACAAACAAAGGAGTTGTGACAAACCAAACAGGATGGTGAGAATGAAGCACACGCACAAGAAGAGGAATCCCCTTGAAAATGAAGTATTGAATAGTCCACGGCGGGTGTCAAGAATGGAGCAGGTGAAAAAAGACGCGGAGGGAACTTTCCAAACTCTGGTTGCGTCGAAAGGAAAAGTGGCCATCACCTGCTGGGAAAAGGAAATCAAAGAAAAACACAGAGGCAAAGCTTGGGAAGCATTGGCACAGGAAGCAGACTGAGTAACTGATCTAGGGGCCACGCAGCCCAGGGAAACCCTCTACCATAAAACAATGGAGATGGCGTGGCTAACTAAGATGATGATTGACAAGGTGAGCTCGGAAATGGAAGAAGCCAGACGAGAGGATAACTCAGATCACAAGAAAATGTTGGACGAAATCTTGAATCGCCTCAGTAGCCTGAAAACTATTACCAAACTGTTAGTTGAGGTCGAGAAGTATCAGAAATCCAAGATGGAGCGGTTGGTTGCTCAATTTCACCTCTATCTGCACTATGTCCACCACATGGACATCATGCCAACCAATGGACATGGTGCGCTAGACCACATCAGAAAGACTCGCATAGTCTCCCAGAAGGAGGATAACAAGAACAGGGCAGATGATGAGAAGAAACACATCATTGTCCTAAATGACCGAATGGTTAGATCTCTGGTTAGTTCGACCACTATCCTCTCGGGCCCAGTGCACAGTCTCTGTGTCTGTTTTGTTGTCTTTTTGTGTCTATTTTGTTTTTCCTTTTAAAACTAGTTATGGTAGGACTGGCCTGGTTTCCCCTGGTGGCAGACCAGTCCCACACCTCGTATATATCAGTAAGCACAACTTGGAAACCCCTGGTTTGGTTTCCTACTAGGCAGGCTAGGAGCCCCCCCTTTTTTGTATTATAACCTATTTTGTAGTAATACAACTTCTTACACTCACTTACAAAAAAAAAAATAGTATATTCTTAAGTGTTAAGTCTTTATGTTGTGATTTTTATTCTACGTGTTAATAAAATACATAACTGCTGCATACCATGTCAGATAGAGAGTATGGGGGGATAGGACTTCACGAGAGAGAAAGGGGTCTAGGACTTGAGGAAAGGGGCTTAAGCCAAAGGAATGTAGTAATATATTCTTAAGTCCTAAGTCTTTATGTTATGATTTTTATCCTAAGTTTTTAAGTGGTGGAACGAATTACCAAGTGGAGGAAAAAGTAGTTGCTTGAGTGCCATATATGTCAAGATAGGGACATACAAATATAATGTTGGGTTTTAGTAGAAATATCATACATTATTTCATTCATTCCATCATTCTTACCATTGCTTGTCGGGTGTGAGCCAAGGAGTCGATGTAACCATGCTACCTTGTGAATGTGTGAAATCTTAGGTGAATGTGGATGTACGATTCTCCTTGGGTTGTTGTGGAGCAAGATGTAGCCATGGAGGGAGAATTGTCGGGAATAGGTTTCCCTAAATGTGAGGCCTAGAGGGTGCCTGGAGACTCTTGAGTGAAACAAGAGTTCCAAGAGCCACAATTCTCTAAGACTTCTTGGTCAATATGTGTTGGAGCCCTAGAAGTAAAGTGGGATAGCTTGAGGGACTGCGATGTAGACAAGGGTGTTTGCTTCCTTAGGTTGTGCAAACTGTGATGGGGAATGAGTTGTTGTAGGTTGGAGTTATTGTTGGAGTTGGTACCTCGGCCTGTCCATTGTTGTGTTGTCTGTTCGACCATAGTTGGTTTAGGTAGCCTTTGTCTTAGTTGAGTCATAGCCCCAACTTGGGGGTGACTTGATGTTTAGAGTACTAGAACAATAAAGTCTATGGTTGGGAGGAACATTTGAGGTCTACAACCAATTGGTGTTTTTCATAAAAAGATAAGTGTTAATTATGTTATGTGTTTTTATGTTGATTATATTGTGTTTATATATGCTTAATTGGGTTATGCTATAATTGTTATAATTATGCATGGAGATTATATGTTGTTAGGACTGCATGAGTGTTCATATGCAAGGCATATTAATACTGTTGGTATCAGAAGCCTAGACAAGGGTTTGGGTATCAAAGATTAATATAAGAGGTTATGAGCCTTCAAGAAGGCTAGAATTAATTAATAAATGGTACAAGCGAAATAAGGGAAAAAATTAAAGAAATTTTGAAAATCAAGTGTTTGATAGAAGTCGGTTTTTAGTGACATTATGCCCATAAGTCAGTGTGGGGTGTGTTAGAATCTTGAATCCTATATGGTGTGAAACTTGAGTGGGCCTAATGGTAAAGAACATGTGTTTTCTCCCTAAAGGTCACAAGTTCAAAACCAATGGGGGGTAGAAGTTGTACATGTTGTTTAATATTTGGCTTGTTGTGACAAGGCTTGAAGGGTAGGAGACCCCTGGGATAGAAGCGAATAAAGTGGCTTCAGGACATATCGACCCTTGACAAGTCACAAGTTCCTTCTAGTAATGGCTTGCAAGCTGTTAGTGCTAGATACACACCATTTTTTGTAAGAAAAATAATATATATATTTTTTTCTTTTGAAGTCCATATTTTACTTAATTCCCCTAATTGAAATTCCTCATCTACTTTGTTGAAGGTCTCGAACCCATATCCTATGGTCTTGAAGGTCTCCACTATCCAAAACTCTATCATAGATTAGAATCTTCACCATGATGAGATGCACTGAGATCCTTTTTGAGCAAGGATTAAAGCTTGGCTCCCATTTTTTTAGAGCTAACACAACTACACCCTAGTACCAATCGAACTTCAAAATGATTGCAACATCAATGTTGGATTGGAAATGGAAAGCCAACCAACCCCGCACAAGGGTATGAAAGGTCAGTAAATACCATAATACAAAGTACCACACCTTCTCATTCCAAATCATAAGATTCTTCTTAGAGATGAAGTGGCCATAAAACCTTCCAGTCAAGGTTTTGAGGGATAAGGCCAGTCCTTGAGACATAGTAACGTCTTCCCCCAATACAAGTTGAGTTTGCTCATTTTCTAGCTTAACACATTTTTAATACTTTAACTAGGGATTCACCTACATTGTATCTCCATTCAAGTCACTAGCACCCCTAGTATAAAATGCTACACTGTCCTTTTCCAAGCTAACCTCTTCTAATACTACACATGGCTCAACACCCTTTTCCAACTTCACCAAGTCTGATTAATGGCCATCCAAAGACTTAAAAATTTGCACCATGTCCTCTCTAACAAACCCAAAGCCCATATTCTAGGATGCGACATTAAACCAGTGTAGCGTTAAAAGAATTCAAATATTAAATCGTAAATAACTTCTTTGAACCAAGGTATTGTTGAAATTAAACCAAAAGAACATTAATTTTTTTTAAGATTACATCATCAAGAACTTCCCTAAAATATAAGGAATTCAGTGTGAATTTTAGTATAGTCTCCATATGTTTCATGGATATTGTGAAGAATTTACCAAGGAATCCTTTGAAACTTAGCCCCCCTAGTACGAGCTTGGTGGAGAGAGATCCAAGTGAACATAATGAAGCTTCTTAACTTTTGATTCTTTCCATTTAATTACCTTCTTTGAAGGATGAAGGTCCTTCCCTCTAATGGAATTCTTCCTCATTAGAAAGAGGAACACAACTCTGGACGCTAATGGAAAAACACACATGTGAGAAAGCATAGAGTTAGGAAGAATACTGCCATTATCTTGGACAAGATTGCTGATCCTAAAGTCAAGGGTGGTGAGGAACCTATTCAAACTATTTTCTCCAATGAGTGACATAAATGGGTTGGGGTGGGGAGGATAGGAAACATATCTTGCTAGGGGCCAAAACACTACCCTGTTCCAATAAGATAAGTTTCCCCTACATCTGCCTCATCATGAGAATCGATGGAAATCCGTACAATGGTCATCGAGAAAATAATATATCTGAAATGGTTTGAGATAGCTCCCAAAAGAAGTTTAAATGTGGTGCATTGACCTCTAGGGTTGTAGACCTACTCCAATGTCCCTTCACTTATGGCCAAGAACGCTAGGTTCTTCAATGAATTTATTCCTAGATTGGAGCACCAACTCAAGAATGCCGCTTGAGAAGACGAGACTTCGAGAGCCCAATTTGTAGGGTTGCATTGGTGATCAACTTGAGAGACTCCCTTTGCATTGGGCCATGGAGTGTTGGCCATGGGGCTCAATGTTGGAATATGGGGCATTTTGCCCGTCAAATACGATTCATATTTATAGTTGGTCATAAAAAAATACAAGCAATTCATTTATGGTTAAAACCACCATCTTTAATGGTTGGGATGTTTTTCAAATTCAAACCTCGATGTGGCTTGCACTTTCTTTGCTTGATCTCTTTTTCTATTGAGAGGGTAATCTTGCAAAATTTATGTAGTTTGATGGAAAAATCTATACAATAGAAGTGTTTTTTTCATAGTCAAGGGGTTGAATCTATTCAAGATCACCACCCACCACACATGAAGGCAATTTTGATTTTGGCAATTTCCATTTGTATCAATCAAAACCAAAATATATGAAATATTTTCTAGCTTTAGGGTTTCATGAGCTTCTTATTAAAAGGAGCCTAAGGTGTCCATAGTGGCTAGGAAAACCTGAGGGCATTAGAAGTTCACATGAATCTCTAGAGATGCATTTATTGAAATCCAAATTCCTTCCATGTTGATATTCTAGTTAAAATGCTCCTTCTATGACATCAAAATGAACCTAAAGTCCCCATACAACCACAACCCCACTTTTGGGCCACCAATCTCTCTTTAGAATTTTCAAAAAGAAAAGAGAAGTCGTATCCTCACCTTGTTGATTGAACCAAGCTTTTATAACCCAAAAATGTAGATCATGAAGCACTACCTTTTAATCAATTGGAGCGCTTTGCCATGGTTCAATGACCCTTTTTGAACTATTATAAACTTGAATACATCTATGCGACCTTTTGCTAGGGTAGGAGAATGATATAAAGAGACTTTGGAGCAGCCTCACATTTTAACTTTCTGCCTTAAACATCCTAAGACCCCAAGGGAGGTGACCAAAGGGCAATACATGCTCCAATGTTGAAGCTAACACAAGGACTATAATAATTGCTTACATGTAAATTTATATTAATTGGATGGAATTTCCTAACGTTTTATTTTATATAACATTATTAATTTGACTTTGCTTGAAAAACAAAAGTAGTTTTTGAATTTTTGAAGTTCAAATTTTGATTTTTTTATTTGCTTAAACTCATTGAGGTGACTAAATAAGCATATGGCCATATTTTTTAGAAACAAAAATTAATTAAAAATAAATATATTCATGTAATTTTTTCTTAGTCCATGTACAATGTTGCATTGATTTATCTTGGACATGTAACCTTTAAAGACAAGAGCAGGACTAAGTATTAATTCCATTAATATCTCTTAACTTGCATCTTCCACTCCTAATCTAATACTTTGTAATACTCCAATACCCTGTCACTATTGCATAATTTTATGAAATTGACAATGGTCTTAACGATGGTGCCACCATCTATATTCGCTCAAGACTATTCTCCTTATCAATGTTCCTAATGTTATTCAATTGTGCATTGTCCTTGGTGTTCCTCAATTGTTTATCTATCCCTCTAGTCCCTATTATCACTCACCATGCTCATCTTCAATGTGCATCAAGTAAATCATTGACCACCATTAAATCTAAAGAATATATGAGAGGAAAAAATGTCAAATAAGATGTAAATTCCATGTGATTTCATAATGTTTATGAATAATGTTAATGTCTATAAATTGAGAGGTGAGTTTATACTATGAACTCTTTATGCATCCTTTGGTTAGCTTTGAATGAGTCACAAACATGTTTTCATTGCAACATTTTCTTCTTTCTGAAATATAAATATAAATCCTCTATGCTATTCTATTATCTCAATTGGCATATGAGGCATTTCATACCTAATAGATTGGTAATAGCATTAGACAACAGCATAGTTGAAGAGACACCCTTATTTCCTCTTTCGTGTTGTAATATACCAGATACAAAAAGTATGCAGAACATAAATAAAATGCTAGAAATGACAAAATAACAATAATATAACCATAACAATCACCACAATAACACTAAAATGATATAAGAATAACAAAAAAAATAACATTTTGATTCTGAGAGCAATGTTCACGGGCCTCTTCGAGGGGGAAACCTCCAGTCGAGCAGAGCTCTATTACAATAATATCCAAGCTAGGGTTCTCATACCCTCGACACCTATTTATACTAAATATGTCTATCAAAAGAAGCATCTAGAGGAAGATCCTTCTAGAAGCAGAAGCTTTTATTAGGTCTTCTTACATTCAACTTATTCTATTTTATTGCAAAGTCTTATTAATGTTGACCTTTATTACATCCGAATATATTGTTCTATCTATGTGCGGGTTAGGACCCTAACATGTTCTCCCCCTTAAAACAACCTTGTCCTCAAGGCTTGAGATGTGGAAATTGCTGCAGAATGGTAGCTGGTTCCCAAGTGGCATCTGCTGGAGTTGTATCTTTCCATTGGACTAACACTTCCTTGATGGTTCTCTAACGCAGGCGACACTCACGCTTATTTCCTCTTTCGTGTTGTAATATACCAGATACAAAAAGTATGAAGAACATAAATAAAATGCTAGAAATGGCAGAATAACAATAATATAACCAGAACAATCACCACAATAACACTGAAATGATATAAGAATAACCACATAAATAACACTTTGATTCTGAGAGCAATGTTCACGGGCCTCTTCAAGGCGGCAACCTCTAGTCGAGCAGAGATCTATTACAATAATATCCAAGCTAGGGTTCTCATACCCTTTACTCCTATTTATACTAAATATGTCTATCAAAAGAAGCAGATAGAGGAAGATCCTTTTAGAAGCGGAAGATTTTATTAGGTCTTCTTACATTCAACTTATTTTATTTTATTGCAAGGCCTTATTAATGATGACCTTTATTACATTTGAATATATTGTTCTACCTATGTGTAGGTTAGGACTCTAACATGTGCCCCCCCCCCCTAAAAACAACCTTGTCCTCAAGGCTTGAGATGTGGAAATTGCTGCAGAATGGTAGCTGGTTCCGAAGTGGCATATGCTGGAGTTGTATCTTTCCACTGGACTAACATTTCCTTGATGGTTATATGATGTAGGCGACTGGTCCAAAACTGCTTGTGTCTGTAGCCAAATGGATCCTTCTTCATCTAACTCGGGAAGGTTGGTTTGAATTTGACACTTAGTTCCAATAACTTTTTTTAAGCATGAAACATGAAAAACATGATGTAGTTTAGAATGACTGGGCAAAGCTAACTGATAGACCACCTGTCCCACACGCTTGAGAATGGTATAAGGACCATAAAATTTGGGCGCTAGCTTTTGATAATGTTCGGCCTTGAGGTAATTTTGCTTGTAAGGTTGGAGTCGAAGAAACACTTGATCCCCTTCTGCAAATTGACGTTCATAGAGACCTTGATCTGCTTGTTGCTTCATGTTATTTTGTGCCATGACCAAATTTTCTTTGAGGGTGCGGAGAATAGCCTCTTGCACTGTGAGCGTTTGGTCAATCGCCTGGACATTCGAGACACTAGGTAAGTATGAGAGAAATGAAGTTGGCTTTTGTCCATAAACCACTTCAAAAGGAGTCATGCGTGTAGCTGTATGGTATGAAGTGTTGTACCACCATTCAATTAGGGGTAACCATTGAACCCAATGATTTTGATTTTTCTGAGGCAAAACACCTCAAATATGTTTCCAAACACTTGTTGACAACTTCCATTTGACCATTAGTCTGGGGATGATAAGCTGTGCTAAGATGCAATTGGGTGACTTGTAGCTTGAACAGTTCTTGCCAAAAAATGCTGGTGAAAGTTGGGTCGGGATCAGAAACAATAGAATGGGGCAAGACATAAAGCTTGAAGACCTAATCCATGAAAAGTTGAGCCACTGTGGATGCTGTAAATGGGTGTTGAAGAGCACAAAAATGAGCATACTTGGAAAGACGATCAACAACCACCACAATGACTAATTTATTTCCTGAGTTGGGTAAGTCTGTAATAAAATCCATAGAGATATCCCTACAAATAGCAGGTGGAATCAGAAGCAGTTGTAGTGTGCCCGAAGATTTGACTGTTTCACCCTTGTTGCGTTGAAACATATCACATTCAGCTACAAAATTACGAATGTCTTGTTTCATATCGTCCTAGAAAAAAGAACGTTTGACCTTGTCATAGGTTTTGGTAAACTGAGAGTGCCCAATTGTGGGTGTAGCATGAAGCTTAGAATGTACCGTGGATTTAAGTTTTGATTGTTTACTTAAATACAAATGACCTTTATATCGAAGCTCATCATGGAGCCAAGAGTACCCTGGGGAAGTTGGAGCATTGGACTGCAATTGTTGGATCATATGAGAACTTTTGGGATCGTGTAGCCATTCCTGCTAAACGGCTTGGAGCCAATTTGGTACAATGAAGGAAAGAGAAAAAAAAGATCTGTCATCTTCATATTTTTGGGAAAGTGCATCCAAAACCACATTGTCTTTGCCTTTCTTGTAAATGATCTCATAATCATATCCAAAGAGCTTAGTCACCCATTTTTGTTGCTCTGGGGAGGAAATGCGTTGTTCCAGAAAATATTTGAGGCTTTGATGGTCTGTCTTAATTTGGAAGCGTTGCCCCAATATATAAGGGCGCCACAGATCAACGACATGCATAATAGTCAACATTTCCTTTTCATAGATTGATTTGCCCAGATTTCTTTCAGACAATTGCTTGCTGGTAAAGGCCAAAGGCCGACTCTCTTGCATAAGGACATCACTAATTCCTTTCCCTAAAGCATCACATTCCAAGAAAAAGGTCTTTGTGAAATCAAGAAGGGCCAGGACTGGAGAAGTGCACATGGCCATCTTTAAGGTTTGAAAAGTTTGAGCAACTGTTGGAGTCCAAGTGAAAGAGTTCTTTTTTAGGAGTGCAGTGAGAGGTACCACAATCTTTCCATAATTCTTAACAAACTTGCGATAATAACCTGTTAAGCCTATAAATCCACACAATATTTTGAGAGTCTTTGGGTGAGGCCAGTCTTGCAAGTTTCAATATTTTTAGGATCCACCCTGACATCGTCCTTGCCAACCAGATGACCCAAGTACTCGACTTCTGAGGCGCCAAAAGCACATTTAGACTGTTTCAAGAAAAGTTGGTGCTGAGAGAGTAGATGGAGAACTCGATCTACATGAGCAAGATGGTCTATCCCTGTTTTTTTGTATATGAGGATATTATCAAAGAAAACTAAGACAAAATGATGGAGAAAAGGACGGAAGACATGATTCATGAGGCTTTGGAAGGTGGAGGGGGCATTACACAAGCCAAAGGGCATGACCAAAAACTCATAGTGGCCCTCATGAGTTCTAAAGGTAGTCTTGGGAATGTTTGCCTCTTTCATACGTATCTGGTGGTAGCCAGAACGAAGATCAAGTTTAGTAAAGAACTGGGCGCCACTCAATTCATCCAAGAGGTCATCAATGACAGGGATGATAAATTTGTCTTTAATGGTAAGTTTGTTGAGGGCACGGAAGTCATGACACATTTGCCAAGAACCTTCTTTCTTCAGGACCATGACCACAGGAGAAGAGTACGGGCTCGTACTAGGGTAGATAATGTTGAAATAATGTAACTCCAAAGTGTATTCTAATTATTATTTGATATATTATTCATTGGATCAATCCCCATTGTGGATTGATCACGTCAGCAATTGTAAAGCACCAAATCCCTTTTTGTGGATTGGTCATAATGTAATTGTAATAGGCAGAAAGAGAAGTTGGCCCCAGAATATATTAAAGAAGCCCCGAAATATAATAAAGGTGGTTATAACCACCCAGAAGAAGAAGTCGGCCCTTCCAGTGAAAAGACACTTTCACACGTGTCAAACTTGTATAAATAAGGAGGCCAGTGCCTCACTTATACACACACTCACTTGTTCATTGAGAGACAAGTTTCGGAGTTGCAGTTGGAGAAGAGAGAGAGAGAGAGAGAGGCGCATCTTTGGGAGAAGAATTTATGTACTTGTTTGAGTTATCTCTTGGCATTGTATTGGCTATCTATATTAAGGAAGTTTTGCTGGGTTTTCTGCCCCATGAGGGTTTCCCAGGATAATGATGTGTCTCTTGTGATTGTGTATTTATCAGTGATCCTATCTTATGCTATTGTTATTTATTGAAATGAAAAGAACTCTAATAATAGCTTAAACCACATGGTATCAGAGCTAAGCTGAAGAGAGCATCTTTCACAAGAGAAAGTGAAAAACGTCACTGTTGCCATACATGCAAATTAGGGATTTTTGTTGGTGAGGTATTTCAGCCCTAAAACCATCTAGAAAAGTGCACCCTCCCCCAAGGATCATTTTGGCACCTTCAGCGTACCTTTTTAGTGGATAGATCTCCTGGAAAGTGAAACCCTAGTTTTCACAAAGTACCAGAAAACCAGAGTACCAGAAGTACCAGAAAACCAGAAGCACTAGTCCAGAAATCCGCAGATCAAGTTTGGAGGGGTAAAAGTTGGATTTTCAAAAATCTGACTACACCAGTTTACTCGCCTCAGCTTAGTGCATCTATCCCCTGGATCAAAATTTCAAAATTCGAAGCTTGGAAAATTAGGGTTTCCTCATAAAACCCTAAGTTGTAGTTGCAGTTGCAGACTCAGAACCAGTCGCAGTATTAGTTGCAGTTGTAGCCATAGTACCAGTTGCAGTCACCTTTGAATTTCTTAAGAGTTGGTAATGATTACCGCTGCTGCCAGATGGAGGCACTACCTGCAAATGCTATCAGAGGTATGTACTCACATATGTTTAAATGGTTAAACTTTAAATAATATTTGCAGGAGAAGGGATCTCTTGCCATAGATCCAGAAGGATCTCAAGATCCAACACATTCAAAGGAATGATGCAACCCAGGTGTGATTATTTTGACATGCATCCATTTGTTATATTGATCAATGTTGCATGTTGTAGCTATGATCATCATTATAACCTTTGATCAAAATCTGAGTCAAGGTATTAGATGGATTAAAAGTTGAGATCGTAGAACTTATCCTCTAACCCAACCTTATGTCAAGATAGCGTATTGTCTTAGTACAGAAGACAGGTTGAAGAAAACACTCGTCATCTTGAGTGAAGGAGACTCAGAAGAAAAGCAAGCACTCATTCTTGAGGACAAGGCTCCATGTTTGATTAATCAAGTTAATAAGATTCAAAGGTACACATGACAAGTTGATGACTATAGTTGGGATAACAGTCTTTGTAAAGTATCATACTTGATAACATGTGAGCATATAGAGGTAAATGCTTAATGTAATAATTTGCCTAATACAACTAACACCTCCACTAGGAGAAACCTCGTGTGTTTGTTCCAGGTTGCCATGGAGGAATGTTTGATCACAACACTATGAGAGTATTGACCTCATTTCGTATTGTATTCCTTACCTTTAATCTTTGCTTCAAACAAGTTACAAGTAATATCTCTAAAGGAGCTACTGTGATGATTGTCCATGCCATTGCTTTATATTATCAAAAGGATATTACTCTTGCTTGCTGTTTTGTTGACCTTGTTTCAGGTCATAGGTAATAACCCCAAGGAAGCAATAGTGAAGGTTGCAGAAGGCAATGTGCTAAAGGAGAAACCATAAATGTAGCAATCATCATTGGAAAAGAAGAAGGTGGCTTGTATAAGCTAAATGATCACTCAGAAGCTGCCATGACCCACGCCACTGAGAATCCATGTGAACTTTGGCATATAAGATTAGCTCACATTAACTACAAGGCGCTACCATACATATGCAAAGCGGTCACAGGTTTACCAGAACTCAAGGTTGACCATAAAGGCGTATGCAATGGATGTGCACAAGGGAAGAACATCAAGAACCCTTTTTCGAAGAGAGACAACAAAGTAGAAGGAGTCCTAGAACTCATTCATTCATATATGTGTGGCCCAATGCCATCGTTCTTCATTAATGGGTATGTACATTATGTATCATTTATTGATGATTATTCTTGTAAGACCTGGTTGTATCTCTTGAGATCTAAAGATGAAGTGTTCAACAAATTCAAGGAATTCAAAGCCTTGATAGAGAGTCTTTCTGAAAGAAAGATCAAGCTACTCAGGTCAGATAATGGAGGAGAATACACCTCAAAAGTGTTTGTGAACTTCTGCAAAGATGTTGGGATTAAGAGGGAACTCACTATTCCCTATAATCCTCAACAAAATGGTGTGGCTGAAAGAAAGAACATAACGATAATGGAAGCCGTGAAGACCATGATCCACGATCAAGATCTTCCTATGTGCTTATGGGCAACAATGACAATCATATATGTGCAAAACCGATTGTCCCATAGTGCACTTGGGTTCAAGAGCCCAGAAGAGATGTTCACCGAAAATAAGCCAGAGGTAAGCCATCTCAAAATATTTGGCTGCCCAATATTTATACATATATCGAAAGAGAAAAGAAACAAGATGGAACCCTCAGGAAAGAAGGGAATATTTGTGGGATACTGTGAGGTCTCCAAGGCCTTCAGGATCTATATACCAGGTCACCGTCACATTGAGATCAGTAGGGATGTGATCTTTGATAAAGATGAAGCGCTCAAGAAATCGAGAAAATGATAGCTTGAAGAGGTATATGAAGAGGAAGTCGTAATTCCCAGAGCTGTTGAACTAGTGAGGGAAGTCGTAACTTCCTCTGATGAGGAAATTCTAGAAGATCATGACATAGTAGAGTTTCAAGAACCTAATTAGATGACAATCTCCCATAAAAGAAAGCCAACTTGGGCTAGAGAGCTTATTAAAGATGGAGAGAAATATGATGTTCCTGAAGGAACCACGAGACATGTGAAGAGACCTAATCCATTCTCGAGTTATATGGCTTTGATGTGTGATCTCCTAGAAGAGGAGCCTACCTACTTTGAAGAAGCCATTCAGAAGAAAGAATGGGCAGATGCCATGACAAAAGAATACTAATCCATAATAAAGAACGATGTATGGGAAATAGTTCCCAGAACAAATATCAAGGATGTGGTATCGTCCATATGGCTCTTCAAAATAAAACATGTTGCTGATGGAAGTATTGAGAAGTACAAAGCAAGATTTGTAGCTCGTGGATTTTCTAAAAAAGAAGGCATTGAATATGAAGAGACATTCGCTTCTGTAGCCATATACACTTCGATTAGAACCATCATAGCCCTTGCAGTGAATATGAAGTGGAAGTTACACCAGATGGACGTAAAGACAACTTTCCTAAATGGTGTTATCGAAGAGGAAGTGTATATAGAGCAACCTCAAGGATTTAAAGTTGAAGACGTGAAGTCTCATGTTTGCAAGTTGAATAAAGCCTTGTACGGATTGAAGCAAACTCCTAGAGCTTGGTATGGTTGGATAGATAGCTTTCTGACGAGCTTGGGCTTTACCAAGAGTAAAGCAGATTCTAACCTCTACTTCAAGGTTATGAACGATGAGCCAATAATACTATTACTATATGTGGATGACTTATTCTTAACTGGAGAAGAAAATCTCATCACTGAATGTAAGACGAGACTCACTTCAGATTTTGAGATGAAATACCTTGGCCTAATGCACTATTTCTTAGGTCTTGAGGTATGGAAGAGTCCAGAGAGGATCTTCCTTAACCAAGGGAAGTATGTAGTCGAAATATTGAAGAGATTCGACATGCAAGCCCATGAATACACCCATGGAAACGAAGTTAAGTTGCTGGTCGATGCTTCGTCAGAATTGATTTATGACACACTGTATAGACAGATTATTGGATCGCTGATGTACCTGACGAACACCAGAGCAAATATTTGTTTTGCCGTGAACACCTTGAGTCAGTTTCTGGTAGAACCCAGACATGTTCAACTTGTGGCTACAAAACATGTGATGATGTACCTTAAGGGTACATTAGATTGTGGTCTCAATTATGATGGAGATCATGATTTCACATTGAGTGGATACACTGATTCAGATTGGGCAGGAAGTGTATCTGACAGGAAAAAAACCTCAGGATGTTGTTTCAATTTGGGATCAACCATGATCTTGTGGTAGAGTAGGAAGCAATCCAACATTGCTCTCAGCACAATGGAAGCAGAATACATTGCTGCATGTTTTTCCAGCTACAAAGCTATATGGCTTCGAAAGTTTCTGACCGACCTATTTGACCTAGAGATGGAAGCAACCATGATCCTATGTGACAACCAGAGATGCATAAAGACGACAGAGAATGCTTTATTCCATAACAGGTCGAAGCACATAGATATTCGTTATCATTATATCTGTGACATGGTGCAGAGAGGAGCCTTAAAGCTCCAGTACGTTAGCACGGATGAACATGTTTCTGATGTGTTGACCAAGACTCTATCTTGTGTAAAGTTTGACACTTTCAAGATAAACTTGGTATAATCCGAAAGGACATTCCTCGAAAGGAGGAGTAGTTGTTGTGATGAGAAATATCTTGCTTTCATCTTCATTACTGTGACGTAAAGCAAAGCGATGTGATGAGACTAGTACTGTGCTTCCGACTTGACAACTGTGATGTAAAGTCAGTCTAGTATCTTGCTTCCAACCTGATGGTTGTGACGTAAAGCAAGACGATGAGATGAGACTAGTACTATGCTTCTGACTTGACAGTTGTGACATAAAGCCAGTCTAGTATCTTGCTTCCAACCTGATGGTTGTGACGTAAAGCAAGACGATGAGATGGGACTAGTACTATGCATCTAGCTTGAGAAGCTATGACGTAAAGCCAGTCTAGTATCTTGCTTCCAAACTGATGGTTGTGACATAAAGCAAGATGATGAGATGAGACTAGTACTGTTCTTCTAGCTTGAGAAGGTGTGACGTAAAGCCAGTCTAGTACCTTGCTTCCAGCTTGAGTGTTGTGACGTAAAGCAAGACGTTGAGATGAGACTAGTACTATGCTTCCGGCTTGATAGCTGTGACGTAAAGCTAGTATAGTATCTTGCTTCCAACCTGATGGTTGTGAGGTAAAGAAAGACGATGAGATGAGACTAGTACTGTGCTTCCAGCGTGAGTGATGTGACGTAAAGCAAGACATTGAGATAAGACTAGTACTGTGCTTCCAACTTGAGAAGCTATGACGTAAAGGAAATATAGTATCTTGCTTCCAGCTTGAGTGTTGTGACATAAAACAAGACATTGAGATGAGACAAGTACTGTGCTTCCAGCTTGAGAAGCTATGACGTAAAGCCAGTCTAGTATCTTTCTTCCAGCTTGATTTCTATGACGTAAAGCAAGATGAGTATTGAGCTTCTAGCCTTACAATTGTGACGTAAATCCAGTCCTGTATTATGATGAGCCAGCGTCGTGCTGTGATGATGATGATGTATTAGTTTTATATTAATACATATCGATGTAGATGATGATTGCATTCCTTTGAGAATGACGATGCTGCCGATGAAGAAAACTTCCGATGATTTATAGATACGCTAGTCAGTGTTCCAAGATGATATTGATGATGATGTCCTGCTAATGCTGTTGATGATAAAGTCCTCTCTCTCGTCTGATGCTATTGAAGAATACCCTTCTTGTTAAGGGGGAGTGTAGTGTCCCCAAGGCCGAGCCCCGCTACAGATCATGTTATATGCAAAGAATTGTAAATATGTTTTATAGGCTGGTGAGCCAAGTTTTGTATAAGCTGTAGGCTTATGAGTTTTGTTAGGCCAGGGAGCCTAAGTGTTGAAGGCCAGGAGCATGTTAATGTACTTGTATGTATGCAGGTCAATTAATAAAATATAAATACCACCAGTGCAGACCGACCACGATGAATGAGTGATGGGGGACTGAGCGTCCACAGAAGGGGCAAGGAACTAGGGGCTGGAAGGTGGAAACGGGGCTGAGGGTGGAGCCTAGGGGCTAAGCCTAGGGGGATTAGGCCCGGAATAATATTTTATTATTATTCCTAAAAATCCATGTGCACATTATGTTAACCTAAGTCCTTTGGAAGGGCCCGTGATTTCCCAAGTGGTGGGAGAAGGGCGTACGGATGGAACACATGCAGTTCCCAGGGTGAC
>ML816914.1:108017-128381 GCA_009831015.1 Picea engelmannii
CCATATGGTGTACCTCCCACTTTCTAGTTGATGTAATAGCTAGAGATAACTTAATGGAATCAATTTTGGCAACCAATGCAAAAGTCTCCTCATTGTCAATGCCTTGTACCTGTGAGAAACCTTTAACTACTAACCAAGCCTTACACTTTGTAATGTATCCATCAACATCCCTCTTTGTCTTGAAAATCCACTTACATCTAACAAGCTTCCTGCTGGAAGGTAGAGGAACCAACTCTCACGTGTTGTTCACTATCAAATAATTGTACTCTGTAATAACTGCATCCCAATAGAGTTTCCTTTAGCCTATGCATAAGATTGGGGATTTGATCAACTAACATATACCAATAAATAGACAACAAAGACTCCATGGCAGTAAAATCTTGCAGAGGCTCCCCAAACTGATATTTGGTTCTCCGTGGATCAACAGGCTCACCCACTAGATCACCTGTTGCCTAAAGAGTCCGTTGTGCCCATCATGGTAGATGCTCTAGACCTGCAACTTCTTGGTGCTGATTAGAAATATTAGAGATATCAGTAATACCCTAGGTTGACCCAGTTTTAATTGTGCACATACGCTGGTGAGCCATGATATTTTGGGGCCAGGGTGCCTTTGTATATATACTTTGAGGCCAAAGTGTCTGCGTGGTTATTAGGCTGGTGAGATGGATGTTAAAAGGCTTGCGGGTCTATCTTGTGTATTATGTAATCACACTTTGAATTTAATAAAATCACACCACTGCTGCAGATCGACCAGAAAAACGAGTAAGGGGATAAACTACACTGGAGAGGAAAAAGGATTAGGAGTATAGGAATGGGACTAAGCCTAGGGGGCTTGGGCCAAGGGAATATTATTCTTAAAGTTACTTGATAGAATATATCTAGTTATCCTAAGTTCCAAAAGAAAGGGAATGAACCACCAAGTGGGTGCAAGAGAGGTTTATGAGGTGACAAGTGTCATCTCATGAACATGCAATATAATGGGGAAACGTAGTGCATTTTCCTAGGCTACCTATCATTCTCACAAAGGGGTGGAGAGGATCACTCTGTTGTCACCATTCACACTCTACTCCCATCTACCACATGTGTTTTATGTTATCCATCATTGTACTAGAGAGATAAAAGCTTATGTAACGAGTGTTTCTTGTAAGTTGAAATGAAGAGGCGGGTAGTTAGGTTCGTGGGTAGTTAAAGAAGCGGGTTGTCAGACCCGTGAGACTTCTATCCATGTGGGAGAAGTGTTGTCGAAGAAGCAGGTTGTCAGGGCCATGGCATTCTCTCCAGGTGAGAGAACTATCGGGAATTCGATTCCCAAGGTGACAAGCTGCAGTTACAGGGCTTTGAGAGACATGCATGCAGTTACAAGGTGGGACATGCATGTGGGGAATGAGAGACCGTAGACTGGTTGTTAAACCTTGCACATGAATTGGAATATTGTTGTTGCTGAGATACCTTACCTGGATATGATCTCCTTTCCCAAGTGGAGTTTAATTCCTAGCTCGGGGGTGACCCACTACGAGTTATAAGCAACATAGTCTAAGGCTAGGAGGAAATTCGGAGGTCTGCATGCAGTTGCTGGCTCTTTATACAGATAAGTGTCCACTATGTGCTTACTTAAATTACTGTGTAAATGTTTATGCATTCCTATTATGGGTATTTACTATGCTATTTATATTCAATATGTTGTTGTTACAATGGTATAGTAATTGTAAACATGTATTATCCATCATGGTTATGGAATCCATTGAAATTATACCTTGAATTATACAAAAACTATATTTATAAATTCTCTGTTTATGGGCATTTACGGTTGTAATTATACTTGTGTATGTCTTTGTTAGAATATATATATATATATATATATATATATATATGCAGTTGGTGGCTCTTTTATACAGATAAGTGTCCACTATATGCTTACTTAAATTATTGTGTAAATTTTTATCCATTCCTATTATGGGTATTTGCTGTGCTGTTTATATTCAAATGCTGCTGTCATAATGGTATAGGAATTGTAAACATGTATTATCCATCATGGTTATGGAATCCACTGAAATTACACATTGAATTATACAAATACTGTATTTATAAATTCTCTGTTTATGGGAATTTACGGTTGTAATTATACTTATGTATGTCTGCTATTAGAATATATATATATATATATATATATTGTCAACATTCTGCCTATATTAGAGCCATGTGTTCATATACTGGGGCCTATATGGGTTGAATGTAAAGTGGAAAGGTGAAATCATAACAAGTCTGCAACTTGTTTGACAAATTCGCTAAACGGAGTTTAACTCTATGGACTATGAAAATTACGGGTTAAAGCGGGAATTGAAGTATGTCCGTTGATTTTAAGAAGAATTACAGATCTTCTGCAAGGCCAGGTAGCCTTAGAATTTTCCTGGAAGAAGTCATAAATCCTATATGTTGAATTCAACGTAGGGATTAGATCATGACCATTCACTGGAGTCAGGCCTTCGGGGTAGCCTTGGTTAAGGTACTCCGGTGGGAAGACTCCGAGGAGTAATCGTGGTCGTAGATTGACGAGGGATGAGAAGCAATATCCACCATCGATCTTGGGGTTCTCGCCTAGGCAAGGCTATGAGGAAGGTGATGTCATACTGACAAGGATGACATCACCCACCCAAGGCACAAAGGACATGTTTCATCACCTAGAGGAAGTGCCAGTGGTCAGCGCCGACGTGTGCACCATGTTAGTCCACGTGCAGGGTCCGCGTGTCATATGGCGATGGTTCCATGTGTCAGGGTGATTTGACACTTTGAGGGGGTTATTGTGGCAGGGTCTAAGTGCCACATGTCATTCCAGGTGGCGGGTACACAGTGGAAACAAAAGCCCATGTGGTTGGTACACGGTGGTAATAGAGGCCTATGTGGCATGTTCCAGGGTATGGTGGCAAGGGGCTCCTATGGGAGAGGGTTCAAATTGTTATGAGATGTTAGATCTATTGGAGGAAGAGACAATGGGATCTTAGTCGTCCATCATAGAGGTACTAGTTTGAGTACGCTGTGGATCGGGTAGAGGTTACACTCCGATGGAGTACTCCGAGGGATGATCCAGACCGTTGATCAGAGGGTGGCTAGGATGCACGACAATGGTCGATCTGTCGTGGTATCCACCAGTGCAAGGAAGACGAGAAGGGGGAAGGCCATTAAAGGGTGTGCAAGTTAAGGAGTTCGAGGCAATAAGATTTGTAGATATTTGGATTGCTAGGACATTTCGATCCGTTGAGGTGAAAGCTGCCAGACTCAACTGTCGAAGTGTGCGGAGTAGTTCATAGTGGAAACACTTCGATGAAAGGGTTTTGATAGCAGCAGGGACGTAGTTGGGATGTCTGATAGGTGTGGGTCTGAGGAGTAATGTGGCAGAGGCCATGTCCATGCCACATAGGATGACACATGTACCAAGGTGCGACATGGATGCCACGTGGCACTGAGGTGAAATTGAATGTAGAAGGCCCGAAAACTTTGGAGGACCGTAACTTTTGATCTAGAGCTTGGAATTGAGCATGGTTTTAGTCGTTGGAAAGATCTCGACAAGCGTAATATTTCTACAAGGAATAAAGGGAGAAATAAAGTAATTGGGAAAAAGCAAATTATTTACACTCCATCCGCCTAAATGAGAACTAGGGAGTCAGCTGATATTACAATATCAGATTCATATATCTGATCAGAAATCTAATCAGAAGAAGTCTCATAAAGTTTCGCAACTAGTGGCGGTGGAGATGGAGGTGTGAACTGCTTCAGGAGCACCTTTGAACGTCCCTCTTGAAACTTAACACTCCTCTGAATGGAATCTTTATTAGCATGTGTTAGAAGAGATACATAATCAAATTTATGAATAAAGTGTGAGAATGTGTACAACCTAGAATGGTGATTAACCTCACCAATTGCAATCTTTGAACCATCTGACAAGTCAAATAATAATCGAGTCCGGAGTGAACTCCACCTTCTTCCCTGAACCTAAATGAATGATTTGATAGATGGAGAGGAGATTCACTGAAATATTTGGAACATGAAGTACATACTGAAAGCATCCATTGTCTAGATCAAATCTACCCCTACCACGCACCTCAGTAGGGGAATCATCTCCCATGAAGATTGGTGGTTTGGAACAAGTCTCCAAGTATGAGAAAAATCTATTCGATGAGGTCGTGTGATGGGTATCCCCTGAAAAAGCACCCAAGCATTAGGAGAAAATGAAATAACAAGTAATGCATGACCATTACCTCTTTCCGATGATGACTTGTCCAATGGCCTTTTCCTTGCATTATCCGAAATACAATCCTCGAGATGATGTTGCTCAAATGATTGTGCCATGAGATCTATGGTATTTTTCATGCAAGAACTCTCAGGATGGAACCCCCTGTTACAGTAGGAACAATTGGTCTTTTACTTTACACCCTTTGATGCCTTGGAACTTGAATTCTCATCTATGGACTTTTGTTTACCTTCCTTCTTGTCCTCTTGGTCCTTCTTACCCTTGTTCTTCTATTTATTCTCCTTTGAACATCCTTGAGCTATAAGTTGACAGGGCTTTGAACTCTTGAGTGCCCCTATCTGGATGAACTTTTTTTGCTCATGGATTAGTGACTCTGTGAACTCATCCAGGGATGGAATCTTCCATGTAGACCCCATAGCTAACCTAGTAGTATGAAAAGAAGAAGTGTAACATAATACTCTGGTCGTAGTTTGGTTATAATTGAAAATATTAATTGTTCATCTTTCTTATCAATTCCACAAGCCCTAACATGAGAAAGAAAAGTTCTAAACTTACAAAAGTAGTCCTGTAGGGTCTCAAAGTCTTTTGGATTCAATGCATGTAGATCATTCTCTAGCTGACGACCTCTTAGATTATCTTGCTTGCCTAGAAAATCCTTCAACTTTGTCCAAACATCATTAGGAGTCTTGCAAGCATCAACATGAAAGAGGAGATCTGAAGAGATGCTCAAGCACAATATCTCGTAGGGTTCACCCATTATGTTGAAGTATTTTGATTTCTCTATATCTGAAGTAGGCTCAACCTTAGTCCCCATGGTGACCCTATACAAACCCTTGCTTCAAAGTAGAAGCTCTATCTTGGGATTCCACTCAAAGTAGTTGAAAGGTGGTAAGATCACTGAAGAAGATGGATGATCCATAGTTCCCCATGGATTGTCCAATCTAATCTATAAACCCGCAATAAAAGTGAATTCTCCCTGATAATAATGGCTCTGATACCATGTAGGATTAAACTACAATCCAAGACCTAATTGTGAGAAAGAAATACTACACTAGATCTTCACATATAAGAGACTAATAAACCAACTCTAATCACCATGTATTAATCCTTGATAATGAGTACAATATATAGGAATTTCTGCAAGAAGAGTAATGCCCACTATGTTGAGGTTTCCATGTGCATGCTCAAATAAAACAAGAAACCACTCCCACTAACAACAATTAACTAAAAGAAAAAGTTTCTAATAATAAGAAAATGTTGTCCAAAATTGAAACTAAAATCCTAACCGAATGAGAATTTACTAACTATGAAAAGTTACTAAAAGCAAATTTAAAAACTAAAAAAAAAATTTAAATATTTAATATATTAAAAAAAACACAATTTGAAAAAAATTGAAAAAACACAATATAATTAAAAAACCCCATAAAATTTAAAAAAAAAATAAAAAAACACAAAAATATCTCAAATAAATTTGAAAAAGTCTAACAAACTTTATTAAAAAGTATTTTTTAAAAAATTAAAAAAACACACCTACTAACTTTCTTAAAAAATATTAAAAAATAAAAATGAAAAAGCACACCTTAAAATTTAACAAATGAAAAGAAAATGTAAGAATAAAAAATAAAAATGAAAAGATTTAAAGAAAAAAAAGACCAATATGGGGAAGGGCCCCTTTGCATTGGTTTAAACATTTATAGAGAAAATGTTCCGACTTCATATTCGGTTTTAGATCATCTAGTTGAATGAAAAGTATGCCCGTTTCAATCTTCACCGAAATGGGTGGTGCTTCAAAAGGAACTCGCATCAGGTGGACCCAATAAGAGGGGGCTAATACCTTCTTTTAGCTATATGCCTATTCTTCATCCTTTTTTTGTTTGATATATATGCAAAATCGAGAACATGTACATGCCTTAATTTACCTCCATGCACAGATTCAATTTTATGGAGGCGGTAAACAGTTGTACTATTTATTATTGATAGATATATATTTATTATTGATAGATATATATTTCTCTGCAACTAGGGCTTATATACATAGGATATAAATAATTGATTCTCTGAACTCTGTGGAGTAGATTCGATGTGCGTGTGTTTTATTATATCTAAGAAATCATTCAATGGTGTGGTTTCATGGCCTTAATAAAGAGCACTTGCCAAGCTGGAGATGAGTCAAATGAGATTTATGAAGATATAGATAAGATTGGCGGTGAAGTATTTTCTTTACTTGAAAACAATTGGCTGTTATAATATGAATCAATATGTCATAACAAAGTTATTAATTTAACTTAGTAGCGTAGCATTTTTAGGTTGTTTTTTGATATTTTAAAGTTTATTATTCATAATATATTCACATTGTTTTTAATGTTTATTTTTTCAACTATTTTCAAATTTTTCTAAATAATTTTATTTTTTCAATGGTGTTTTAAATAATTATTCTATGTTTTTTTCAATGTTAAAAATGTTGTATACCATTTACATTTACTTTTTTGAAATTAAGATTTTTCATATAATTATGTCTTAGTTGTGCCATATTTTTTTAAATATAGTGTAAAATATTAGTTTTAACACATTTTTTACCTTTACTTAGCTAAATAACAATAGTTTTCAATATTTATAAAAAAAAACAAACATTTTAAAGCCATATTTAATAAAAAAATCTATACATTTAAAATAACATATAACATGTAAAATAAAACATTTCTATGGACATAATTGAAGTGATTTTTTTTTTTAATATATATATATATATATATATATATATTTGAAGTAAAAAGATGACAATATCTAATGTCATTTTCCCTATTGTATTAATTCACATAAAAATAAAAGTAAAAATAAAAGGACAATAATAAAAAAAGATTTATCTTATTTTAAAATTTGAAAGTCAAAACGTTATAGTTATATAGCTCATCAAAAATTTGCAAAATTGAGCATTATTTTCAAGGGCATCTTAAAACTAATCAACAATATCAAAAATTCCAAATTCGTCTAATCAACAATTTCATATATATCTCAAATTCATCATTGTCAAGAAACACATCATCATTATCTTGGACATCATTATGTGATTTCATTGTGCCATTTTTCTCTTCCATTTGATTTTTAATATCTTCAAGTTTTTTAAAGTGATCATTTCAAATCAATCCTTCTAATGGTACTTCCTATGACATTTTTGTTACATTTGATTCATTAAAATTTCATTTCCTCAAGTCAACTTCTTGCATATACTTAGAAGGAATATTATTAATCCACAACTAAAGTTTTATCCTACTAATACTAGCCTAAGTAATGCTATATTTAAATTTTCATGTATAACTTCACACTAACAATTGATAATGTTTTCAATAAAGATATAAATATCATTAAATAATTTAGGGATAATTTCAATAATTAACTAGCTCATTTAAAGAGGATAACATTTACTATTTATCTTAAAATAAAATATCATATGTGAGTACATTTATGGAAAATAGTATGTGAGTACATTTATGGAAAGGTAACTTTCATGAAAATTTAATATGATAATATTAACTCTCTATCTTACAAAATTTAATTTTAATCATGTAAGTACATTTATGGACTGTAATGAAAATTTAACAAATTTAATAATTTAACATAGATTGCGATAACATTAAAGATTAGAGTAATCTAAAGTTGCCTTGAGATGCACAATTATTTAATTAAATTATACATGTACGTGCTTGCAATTAAGTTAGTTCTAAATTTACTGAAATAAGAAGTATTACTATTCAATTTGATTTCAACCTTAACTATTATTCCTACTGGGCAATAATTAATTCCACAATGTACATAATTTCACAAGAATTGAAATTTAGGTTTCTTCCCAACTTTTAACTAGTACAATAATAATATATTTAATGTATACAATCTAATTATTATTTATTCCAATACACAAATGCTAACTCAATACTTTATCGTTTATACTTTAATCCAAGTCTTTAACAAACAAATGATTAATATATTAAATTAATCCAACTTAACAACTATTTCCAATTTGCACAATTAATTAAATACTATGTATTAACATATAATGAAATTAAATGATTGTGATATCTAATTAAAAGCCAAACTACCACCTTTATTCTAAAATGGCTAATCCATAATTCTCATGGATTTACTTGCTTAATAATTGAGCTTTTTTTAAAACTTAACCTTAACAAAACTAATTCATAAATAAGTCTAAAAGATATTTATAAATTTAAATCTCCATCATGAGTACAAACGGTAAGGAAATATAATACATCATCCCAACTCAATAAAATTGTCATATAATTATATGACAAGTCAAGTTTCATGGCATATGTAAATTCTTGGTTAACCATTTGCACATACAAAATTAGATTAAGGATCACGTAAAGGCACTTGGAAAAAAGAGGTTTAGAAAGAAATTTTCGTCATAGACAAATAACAAGAGTTATCAACAATGAATTTAATATTAGTTTGTTTCAATTTCTTGACATGTTATAATATGTCAATGATATAGTTTTTAATTTCTTGTTCTTGATAGGTTATATGTTGTCTGTTGGCCAAAGTGTCGTGGGGGCGATGTTGGCATCGTCCAATCCCCCGACATCACCCCCATGACAATCTGACTGATAGACAACCTTGCGTTAGATGATTATGAGAGTGTTTGGGATTTTTAGAATCGTAATATAAGATCATAATAGAGAGTTCGATATTCTGACTTTCATATTGATTGGTAAATGTATTGATTGAAATAATGAAGGGTATCTTCTAAATTGTTGATAAATATCTCAAACCTCAAATTTCGTTTGAAATAAAAAATGAAGTTAGTTTTACAACAATCTAGTCATGACAACTTAGAAATAATGAAAAATTAGTTGCAGTGATTAGTTGGGGGGCCAACTGTTCCCAACCGTATGTCATCATGTAATTATATCTTGTAATTATCATTGATTAATTGAACAAAGCTTGGCTTTGCTTCCCCGGTCTCCAGGTGCAGTCTCGCATGTGAGTCAGTTTTTCACCCTCTCAATTCTTAAGTTGGTATCAGAGTTTTGTGATGCCTTTGTGCCTGTGAAGGAATTCAAGGGTGGCTACTTAGAGGACTCAGATCACATTCTATGGAGCTGGTGTTCAAAAGAGAGATATCTGTGCTAAGTTTGTGAGGAGAACACATCTGTGAGGAGAGTGCATCTGTCAATTATGAGGAGAGTGCATCTACTGAGAGCACATCAGAGCGTTGTTGAGATCTTCTAAGGGAAATTTTGGTAGCAGTCACGTTAGAGCGTGGATGCAACTGCGCTACCTAAGGGTTCTTTAGTCCCGGTTAACACGAAAAGGTAAATCGAGAAAAAAGAGGATCGTCTGGGGGATGAGCAGGCAGATCACTGTTTCTTCTTGTTCTGCGTGAATGAACCCGTCCTTCTGGCGACTTTACCATATTGATTTCTGTGAGAGCAATCGATATGGTAAAGTCGCCAAATAGGTCGTCGATAAAGTCCCAGATCGCTGAGGCAGAAGAGATCGTTGTCTGCATGGAGAGGCTAAGTAACCATTTGCTGCGTGGAGGAGTGGAGCTAGGGTTTCTGGGGCACTCAGAGACTGGCCCCGTTGCTAGCTGTTTGGCACCTAGAGGCTGCCGGTTAGAGAGGCACATCTTGAGAGAGGCGGATTGTCTGAGAGGGCATGGAGCGTGACTGCATTTGCTGTGGTGTGTCACGTTGCTGTGGAGAGATCGCTAGGAAGCTTCCAAGGGAGATTGCCTCTAACAGCTACACCTGTGATATTGTGAGAGATGAAAGCTGCATGCGTGACAAGATTTGCACACTGTCGGGATAGAAGAGGGTTGTCGTTGATATCGATCTAATAACTGATATCGACTCTCTCACTATCATCGCTATCACATTCGCACATGAAGGATCACCAACTGTCGCATTCGCACGTGAATTATCTGAGCGGATAGAGAGGCAGATTACGTGAGAGGGCGTGGTGAGAGTGTTTACTTGAGAAGGCATGGAGGGTGCGTCTAGATCAGAACACGAGCTATTCAAGAAGACAGTGAAACATCTTCGAAGAGTGAGATCACTGCTAAGATATCAAGAGATATCAGTGTGGTACTGTGGAAGGAGTCAGACACTGATGAGCTAGTTGTCTAGCACCAACACAGCTGGAAAAAGTCTTGTTCTCGGGAGGTAAGACGCGTCTCCACTATAAATGAGTTGCATCCTCTTTCAACCATATCTGTATTTTTTTTTTTTTTGTGCCTCAAGAAGTTGGTAGGATCGAATATCCACCTTTTCCACTAGAGCCTGCTAGAGGCACACCTAGAGTTGTCAACATCACAATTCGTTTACCTTATGGGAGCAGGATTATGAGACAATTCCTTGCTACAGACCCCATTCAGAAAAAAAAGAAAAAAACATTGAGGAAGCTGGTTGGAGTTTGGTGAAGGGAAAATTTTGTCGTGTGATGAGGCAGAAGATGAGATTTTAGAGCGAGCAGAAGTGTGAAGAGTTTGCGATTTGCCATTAGAGTGGCACAACAGAATGCATGGTGTGGCACATTTGTTTTAAAGGCACTCGTAACTTGGGATACACAATGCGAGGGACATATCGAGAGAAGGGGAAGCAAGACATTTGCAAGGAAAGCCTTTACGGGCATGTGATCTGCAACATACACACTGTGTATCTCCTACCTTGAGCACTTAAATAATTAGGTTTGGACGATATTTCTTTTCTTATCCGAGGTGAATGATCTCTTGAACACTTGTTGGGATTCGAACTCGAATTTCCACCTGGCTTGTTTGCTTTAGATGGGTTTTGAGAAAATGGCCACGTCGTTGACGGATTTGAGAAATCGCCCTCTTGAGCAGTGGAAGGTTATGTAACTGAAAGATGAACTCAAGAGGTGAAACATAACAACTAAAGGTGTGAAGGATGATTTGGTTAAAGGGCTCGAAGAAGCCATCCGTGATTACGATGAAAAATGTCAAAACGTCAATGATGGAGTTGTGAAATGAGCAATAAATGATTCCAATGAAGACCATAGAGAAATCGATGAAGAATTTGATGAAATATATGAAATAGTGATGCAAAATTTGCCATTCTTCTCAGGTATAAATTATGAACCTTGGGCAACTGAAATGAAAAAATTACTATGGTCAATATATTTATTGCATTATGATCATTAAGGTTGTGTCAAATTCTATGATAAGAGAATAGGTGCAATAGCATTACAACTTATTATGTCAGCGTTGGATGAAAATATATTGTCTAGTATTTTGTGTGAATTTGGTGAAGTAAGTAGTGCAAAAATATTTTGGAATATTCTTGAAATAAAGTATAGTATGAAGTGGAGTGAGAATGTTGAAGTGGATGAAGGTATCGCTGTTGAAAATGGTGATTGTGTTGACAGTCTTGGAACTGGAACAAAGAATGAAAATGACATTATTGAAGTTGCACTGATTAATGAAGAAACTGACACTAAAATAACATTTAGTGATTTGTTGAATTCAACTGAGATTGATAATGGAGATGAATGTGTCAGTGTTGATGAACCCCTGTGTGAATATTTGGTAAATTTAGTTAAATATAATGATGAAAACTTTTCAAGTGAATGTTGGTTCCAAATGTTATAGGAGAAGAAACTCATAGATGAATTGTTAAGTGGAAAAGTAACCCTGCTTGCAGAGAAGGTGGATGAAACTACAACCAAGAATATTGTAGCAAAAGAAACAACAAAAGACAAAGATGAGTCAACACTTGATGACAATGGACTTAATGCAACAACAATAAAAGTAGAAGCAATTGAACAAAAAGAAGAGCATTCAAATGAAGTGCCAACAAAGTTTGAAGAAGAATTATTGTTTCTTGAACAATGGCTTGAAACACCATGTTTTGATGGAACCTGCACAAAAGTTGCAGTAGTAGTAGATGATACAAATGAAGAATCAATAAATGATGAAGACAACATAGAATGGGAAGCAACAATGGATACATATGAAGAATTTCTTGGCATTATGATGCATTGGAATCCTGAAGAAATTAGATTTTACTATGAGTCAATGTTGCAACATTCCATTGAACAAGGCATATTTGATTGTGGCCAAGAATGGAGGCCAACTATGAATGAAAATTTTGAATAATTTATAGATATTGAAGAAAAATCCAGGACAATAAAGTTGCAATCAAGTTTCAAAATGAAGGAGAATAGAATGAAGATTAAAGTGGAAAATAAAACAAGTCATGAAGTCCTCAAGATATGGAGAAGGAAATGTAAGAAGCTCCATCTTTATCACTATCTAACGAAAAGAAAGGTGAAAATGAAATTGTTAGAGTCAAGCCTTGCTGAGACTCAAACCAACATGCATGTTACTTATGTTAGGCATTTGTATTGTAGACAATCCATTTCTCCATTAAAGGGGATACTTAGAAATAATGGACAATTAGTTGCGGTAATTAGTTGGGGGGCCAACTGTTCCCAACCGTTTCCAACTGTATGTCATCATGTATTTATATCTTGTAATTCTCATTGATTAATTGAACAAAGCTTGGCTTTGCTTCCCCGGTCTCCAGGTGCGGTCTTGCCTATAATTCAGTTTTTCACCCTCTCAATTCTTAAATGTCCGTACATAACCTATGTAACACAAACATGTTGACTAGATTTACTTCCACTCATAATATATTGAGAAGACAAAGAAGAGCAAAAGAGAGATGATACACAATTGTTTCTAGGGTTAAAACAATAGTGAGGTTAGATCTTCCCTGACAAGATCTTAAGTCATGACTGAACTAATTGAAGATTCATAGTCTATTTTTTTCATTTAATGAAATGGACACAACCATTGTACTTCCATACACACGCATGGTATTTCATGCAAGCGGTTGTCCAAGGATTTATGCACCTCAAGGGTTAGAACTATGGTATAATATAATAACTATGAACTTTTTAGTGTTACATAAATTAAATATATTAATTTATTTTGTTGACTAAAAGTTCTATTTACTTAACTGGAACTATATTCTTATCTTTAACGAAAAAGTTTACAAATTAGAAAAATTAATTTGTGAAAAATTAATTTCATAAAGTGATTATAAAAAACTGTTATGTTTCAACTGTAACCAAAGATCATGAAAGGCATCTTGTGTTCGATTTGCAATGTATTATTTCACAACCGTATTAAAGATGATATGTGAACACATGAAGTTGAGTGGATTCTTGTTACAAGGAAACATGGCGCTATAGTTTAGCTGATAATCTATATATAATATTCCATTAGCATGCAATTCAATCATAAAATCATACTTATATAAATTATATTCATTGGATAATATAATAAACACTACTTATGATGAATTGATAAATAAAAACCCATCATATAAATATATTATTTAACAAGTATTATAATAACCATTAAATTCTTCTTATTATTATTTTTTAAATAAATGTTAAAAAATATTAAAATTTTATATTAATTGCTTATATTTAAATTGAGAAATCTTGAGTGATGTTACTTTCAAACGTGTTTGTTCATATTGATCATGTATAGACGAGTCAATTTAGGCTTGCCATCGTTTTGTTTCTAGTTCCAACCGTGCATTTTTTTTCTTTTCTTTCTGGTTCCATCATTCAATATGTTCACCGTCTTTGTACCTTTTTAAAAAGATGTCTTTATCTGAATGAGTGCAAGTGGACACTCTAAAGGCACAAAACTTAGTTCACTTCCTCATAGGCTAAGTAATAATCACCAAGGCGTCGTTGTCTAGTTTATGGTGTAGTTTCCAGGGATGATGATGATGTTGAAACCTAATGCAGTCCGCAGTGGCCATTGGCGCATCATTACACTGTACTAGTCAAAATCCATTGTAGTGAATTATTTTTTTAGTTACCTCAAACCCAAAACATTTTTTAATAATAATGGTAATTAGTATTGTGAGGTAGGTCCATGTTGGAATCTGATCTGTTTTTCAAAAACTTTTCCATCAATGTTAATGATAAGTTCGTTAGGTTGACAGTCTCTATTAAATATTACAAAATACAACTCTTGCAAGGAAGCCATCATCTTCCTTGCACCGAGCTTCCTTCATGGCACTTATATGCTTTGGATTTACTTTTTGATATCATTGAGGGTGTGCTTAATCAATTCATTATCGATCACACTGTTTATATTCCACATACCTTGTTTATATTCCACATACCTTGCTTATCTATACAAGAATTGGGATGGGCTCATATATCACTATGCGGGCTGGTAAGGTGGTTTCATTATTGCTTCTTTGGTGTGCTAAATATAACAAATACATATCACTTGTATTCTCATTCTCTTCCCTATGGGTAACAATAATAAAAGGGAAGCAAATTATCTTCCACCCATCTGAGGTTTGATGCCAACAGTTTTTGATTCCTTTGTTCGAGGGAGTTCATTCATTATATTCTAGAAGCAAACAATATCAAGAGGATTTCAAAGCTGAGTTGACAGGTGACTTGTTATATATGTCTAAATGCCTACCAACATTTCAAACACGATTTTCAACAATGATTGATATGCTGGGATAGAAGATTGACTATTTTTTCTTTTAGAACATGTATGATAGTTTTCCTGTAGATTTCTGAAAGGTAATATATATATATATAATTCAATTCCAAGCCATGGATTTGTATGCATCTACTAAGAAAGACAACATATTACAAGTCACACTTTCAACATTTTGTATGAAAAATATAGACAATACACCTACTAGCTGGAATTCATCCATGCTACAATTCAAATTATAACAAGCAATCAACAAAAGGAAATATAAAAACCAATTACTTTTAGGATATTAGCCAACCAATTAAAAAACTTTGCGAAAACAAATCCATAGTCTATGAGTTATCCAGGTTCTAACACACCACCTTGTATAAACAATTAACCACCCACCAATTTATAAGGAAGAATCTGTACCAAGGATATTTCAATAGCTTGTAGAGAGATCGTTGATTCCTTTAGAAGGAAAAATTATTTGTTACATAGGTAAGAAATTCCTATGCCTCCTTTGTGACTACCTTCTGCACATAGAGGCTTTGGGATGGGATAAATATGATGTACAAGTGGATCCTTGCAGTAGGATGGACCAACATCCAACCATTACAAATAGGTAGATTTGAACATCTAAACAATGACTGTATCGTTATACAAGTGACATGGACAGTTATAGATGTTAACTTCAAATCCTCGTAGGACGACAGGATGATATGATTTCCCCCGCAATATGATGAAAAGTGATGCAGCCACCCCTAATCCCCCATAGGGCTGTGTGACCTCCCAGTCAAAGGATCTTCGATTCTCTGAGTCAAACGACTCTTTAGGACCTTGATAGTCCCACGTATTAATCAAACACGTGCCCTTTCAGCTTCTTGGTGCAGGTTTACTGGTACCCGCAACCTTCCCTTTCACTCCCCTGCGAAATCTAAGAGTATTGGCGTTAGCTCCTTTTTAGATAAGCCCTCTCTTGATGTGACCTTGGGTGATGACCATGCGATTTCGGGCGTGACCACAAGAGGTTTGAAGTCAAATTGCCTGCAATTCTCCTCGAGCCCCCACGTGTCCTCCTGGAAAAACCATAGTTTGGATTTCGACCCACCCTCAATATTTTAAACTCCGTGCAAATATTGTCCCCGATATTCTTCGGGATCATCGATATCACGATATTGACGATACTATCTGAACTGGCGGTTCAGATCTGCGCTTTCCAAATCTATGAACTAGATCTGCCCCTCCGAGATCAACGGATGTGATCTCTTCGCAATTCTAGACTTCGGGGTTTTGAAATATCAAACCCAACTTTCTTTCGTACTTTAATCTCCCAGAGCTAACGATCTACTAACACCTGTCCTGCTCGATCAACGGTTCTGCTCCCACTTTGGATGTTTGACCTTTCAACTCAGATCGACGGTCCTGCGACCCTCTTCTCGATCTACGATCGAGATCTCCTTCGGGTTTCGAACTTCGGGTTTTTCAAAGCTCAAACTTCTTTTTCTTTGTGGATTTTATCTGAAGATTGTGATCCATTGATGCGTGTTCTTCTAGATCAATGACTCCGATCCCTTCGCGTCTCCAGACTTCGGAATTTTCAACTCTCAACTTTTCTCTCCCCGCTAAGTATGTAGATTTCTGCCGCGTGTCCTCTTGATCTAATGATAGAGGATTACTTTGGGACTTTACCCGGAGTGCATGAATCTACGCCATGTCTTTCCTAGATCCGACATATCTCAATCACTTTGGGTCTTCGGGGTTCGGCAGTCTCAGTTCTCAACTGAAACTCCACAACACTTTACCCTGAGTTTTTGATATGTTGACAAGTGTCCACTTATAGATCGACAACTCTTGGCTCTTTGGCTCTTCGAGCTTCGGATGTTTCAACATTTCAACCTTCACCTTCCTATGGATCTTCTGACCCATCGACACGTGTCCTCCTAGATTCAACGGTCCAGATTCGCTCTGACCCTTCGACTCTTTGTGCTTTAGAAATCTCAAGTTTAAAACTTGCCTCCTCCCAGACTCATAGTATCTGACGACTCAGATCCACTATGGTGATTCGACGCTTGAATATTACCCCGAACAATCTGTTGGCTTAGATATGTTCTTGCGATCGGATGACTGAGATTCTATTTTGGGTTTCCGGCTCTTCGGGCTTCAAAAACCTCAAGTCTCAAACCTTGATAG
The DNA here is from genome assembly GCA_009831015.1 of Picea engelmannii. NCBI lineage: Eukaryota > Viridiplantae > Streptophyta > Pinopsida > Pinales > Pinaceae > Picea > Picea engelmannii. Next base: position 124,952 of record ML816914.1, read on the forward strand.
GTTCTCTCTCCTCTGTGTGTGAAGTGCTAAGGCTCATGCACCTTTCTCTGATCAGACGATTATTGATCCCCTGCTCTATGATCCAACGACCACTGTCGCTCCTCTCTCCTAAGCTTCTGATCTCTCTAGCTTAACATATTTTCTAAGTGTTCAAAGGTTTCAAACCTTTGCTCCTCCTACGAGTCCAACTCTTGGATCTCGTTAACACTTGTGAAAGTGCTATCCCTTTTGATATTTGTCCTTAAAAGGATTTTGATTTCCAACGCACACCTTGCATTCTCGGGATTTCGATAACTCAATTCGAAGGATTTCTTGAAAATAAATTCTTCTCGCCCACCTGGCGTTTCCATGTTCTGGTTCTCTGGCGCTTAGTCGCTCCTTGACGTTGTGCACTCCTCGCACCTGTTATAAGTTTCCTTTGTTCTTTCTGAACATCTACGAGTCACTCCGAGACTCAATCAATGCACTCCTTGCGGTTGAGATGCACACCTTGCATACAAGTGTCAGAAGAGAAACAATTGAAACTCATCCAGTTTCATCACAACTTCATAAAATCAACCTCTCGACAATCATACATGAATGAAATAAACTAAAGAACACATACAAAATGTAACATTCATTCAATCACACAATAAAATGATCACAGTCCAAGATTTGGGACAATTATGTCTGTTCTATTCCTTCATGAAAACAAATTACATAGTATTTCTTCTACTCTACTTTGTTCTACTGATCTCTATCTCTATCTCATATCATCATAATCTATTACAATGCAACAATGAAAAAGATCTAAGGACTTGCTCCACGAGCTCTCTCGTCCTGTCTACAACCTATCCTATCAAACTCTTAGCGGTTACCTACTTTGTCCTATTACAATAACTAACAACTATTGCAAGATAAGAGTCAACACTCCATATTTGCAACGCCTTACAGTCCTTACGACTTTACAAACAAGTTACATTTTAAAAATGTTGTTTACAAAAATATCTCAACAACCCGATTTACTCCCGAGTTAATGTTTGATTTGAAACTCTGTCATGCTAAGATATCATCCCTTTGCCTCCACGATTGCGTTTTTGACTTCGGAGGCAATGCTCCTGCATCAAAAATCTTAATACCCTCCAAGCATTAACTTGAGACCTAGAAGGAGTGGAACTAAGGGTAATATTTGGGAAAGAACCTAACAAATAGAAATGAATTAGGGTTTGGCTTTGCAGGACCCCTGATACCCAATGAATGGGACATGTCATTTGTCAATATATATTTTATGAGGCATCGTTGGGAAGCGTACGATGTTTATAATCCCAAGCCAGAATTGGACGCATACCATATGCTATGTTTCCTGGCATGTGGCCATTCAATGTGTCACTGTTTGTATCTTTTGCATGCATGAATGCCAACTAATATTTATGTCTTGTTCTTCTAAACTCGAGTGACTCAAGAAATTCTCTCCATTAATTGATGCCATCGGTCATAAAAGTCACATCATATGTGTTGGTTTATTTCCATCCATCATGAAACCTTTAGGTATTCATAAAATGGATGGATCTAGGCCTTATGTTCTTCAGTTTGAAGTCCATAAGTTTTAGGGAAAATGATAGGTTCATTCGTTTTTCTAACTAGTATTCTAAAGTAAGGCAACTTATAATGGATCTAGGATGTGCTCCACTATCACGGGTTTTAGGGGAAATGACAAGTTATTAAATTCTACCAACAAGTATTTTAGATCAAGCCAGGGTAGAATGGATCTAGGATGAGATCCACTATTTCCATATTCAATTTCTTATTGTTCGATGTCCATTTAGAGCAGTAAAAAACAAATGCCACCCTATTAAATGCAAAAAATTACTATCATCTACTTGACTTGAACTACTGCAACCCAGGTCAAACCAGTGTCTCACGCATTGTGACCTCATTGCGACTGTAAATATCTGGTTTATCGAAGGTTTTGACAATTTTATAGGTGTGGTTTCAAGCATTTTTTTTTGGCCTGGGTATGAAGGTTTTGACGACTTTATAGGAGCAGTTTCACTCATTTTCATTTTATTTTTGGCCTGGGTATGATACTTAAAGATTTGGAGCCAAGATTTTATAGTGATTTTCATTGAATTGTGGCTTCAATTTGGCTACAATTTTTTTTCCCTTAAACAAAGACATTTGAACCCACGATCCTCATTCTCTATCTTCTAGCATTGCACTATATCTACTGTTTTCTTCTCATATCTAAATGGTTTTGTTTCATTTTTATTTGTTTTGCCTCGAGTTTGTTGTTCCCCAAGGAGGCTAGTGCAACAGAGGAGGCGGAGGAGAAGTGGGGTTCTTTTTTCTTCATCGAGACTTTGATAATCTATGTCATCCGGTATGCTATGTATATTCTTGTTTGACTTTTTTTTTTTTTCAAATGTTGGATTGTCTTTCAAATCTTGTTTAATGGTATAGGTCATTGTTCTAAATCATGTTAATGATCTAGGGCATTATTCTAGATCATGTTACTCATACTTAAAGATAATTTTTTATGTGAGTTATTAATTTATTTTTAGGTAATGGTATTTATATTTAAAATGGAATATTTTAGTTGTTAATTTATGAAGCTAGTCTCTCATTAAAGTATGTCTAATTTAAAAAAAAATGGGCCAAGCATTGTTTTTTTAAAGCTAAACAAAACACCTTAATCCTGCAATGGAGTTATAAAAGATGGGACGGACAAACATTGTTTTTTTGGTTCTAGTTATATGAGACATTGGTTAATTGTTGAATCTTGTGATGGATATGGTGTACATATACAACATCCTTATCAATGTAAGTCACAATGGTGCAACTATAGAGTCTCCGATTGAAAAACAACAAGCAAATATTTAAAAACCTGCAGATCAGACCGCATAATGTTATGAAAAGATCAAATCACATAATTTTATGAAAAAGCCTCATTGTTCAGATACAAAATTTCTATGGGGAAGTTATCATATGCATCCCTTGAAAAATAAGTCTTTTTAAGATGGTTAGCAGGTTGAATGCTTTGCTTTCCCTTTTCCTCAGGACTTCTCAGATTCTCCTTCTGAGGTGCCTGATTGCATACATCCATTAGTGTAGACATTACATCCTTAGAATCCGATACATAGAAGTATTCCCACTCAAAGGAGGGTATCCATGGAGATTTAGTTTTGATCACTTTGACATCCAAGTCTTTAGCTGGCATGGATATAGCCTCCAAAATACCAAGTCCACGTGCTTGGTTTTTATATATTGAATTCTATCCAACAAATCCACAAATTCATCGAAATCATCCCAGCACAACCCAATGTCGTCGTTGGATTTTGGGATCTACTTGATTTGTCTCATTATTTGAGGCCTCTTATTGACCAAATATATTTGATTCTAACTGGGATAATCATTTTCTTTCCTTGCAAGAAAAAATAGATCCAATACAAAT
>ML816915.1:37831-84424 GCA_009831015.1 Picea engelmannii
AACAAGGCTTATCACAGTCCCGAGCCAAACCCTTGACGACAAAGGCGTCCCCCTGAAGCCAATAAAGCTCTGATACCAAATGTAAATTCTAACCTTGTACAATATCTACTGCAAACTGATATTCAGAAAAGAACAGAAAAGATTCAATGGAAAATACAAACATTACACAGAGATTTTTCACCTGGAAACCCAAACCGGGAAAACTAGCATATATTATATTGATACTCATTGTGTTACATTGTTTACAATAAAATATACATATAGGAGCCAGCGGCATCCAAAACCCTAACCCAATGACCTAGATTAGTCCAAAACCCTAATTCCTTAACCAGAAATAGAAAACCATCAACAAAAACCATGTGCCGAAAACCACCTAATATCATGTGGTTCCGGAAATATGTCGTCCCGGAAATATGTCGGCCCGGCGATAATATGTCGGCTCGAAACCGACGAAAATATGTCGGCCCAAAAAAAAAATTTCGGGGGCGCTGCCCCCGAACCCCCACACGGGGGGCTCCGCCCCCCTCTTACCCCCCTACGCGCCCGGCGCAGGCGCTCAGACGCTACTACTCATGCAAAGAATATAACACATACCCAACAATAAGGAAGAGACAATCAAGACACTAGGTCTTATACAACCATTTTCTATACCAAGTCAATGCTGGGAAGAAGTTTCAATGGATTTTATTATAGATTTATCCAAATCTGAAGGAAAGACTGTCATCATGGTAATAGTGGATTGATTGAAAAAATAAGCCCATTTTTCTGTCTTTCTCATCATTTTAAAGCAAGTACAGTAGTTGCAACGTTCATGGAAACAGTTCAAAAGCTACATCGAGTTCCCAAGATTATTGTAAGTTATAAAGATCCAATTTTCATTAAAAAAAATTGGATTGAATTATTTTCTTGTTTGGGTACTCAATTGGCTCACAGGGCATCTTACCATCCTCAATCCGATGGGAAAACTGAGATTGTGAATAAATGTTTATAAGGATATCTTCATTTATTTTCATCTGATAAACATACACAATGGTTCAAGTTGTTTCACTTAAAAGAATGGTGGTATAGCACATCCTTTCGTACTTCATCAAAAATGTCCCCTTTTCTAGCACTTTATAGATATCATCCTCCATCCATCACATATCCCTTGATAGAGACTGTAAATGTTTAGGCAATGGAGGACCACATAAGGAACCAACAATAAGTTCTCAAACTATTGAACAACAACTTTTTTATGGCACAAAATAGGATGAAATAACAAGTAGATCAGCATTGAAGTGAAAGGGAATTTGAAGTTGGATATTGGGTATTTTTGAGGCTACAACCATATAAACAAATTTCCCTCAAGCAACAAAAGAAGGAAAATAAATTAGCATTCAAATATTATGGCCCATGTAGGTGTTGCAAAGGATTGGATGTATGGCTTACAAATTGGATTTGCCTCCATCTTGATGTGTACATCCAATCTTCTACGTTTCTTGCTTAAAAAAAGTAATCGGTGACAAATTCCCAATCCAAACTATTTTACCATAGATTAATGAAGAAGGGAAAATTGTACTAGAACCAGAAACAATCCTTGAAACAAGGATTAAGAGTCTATGAAATTGAGTAATTACTAAGTACCTCGTCAAAAGGAAGAACCTACCAGTGGAAGAGGTGACATGGAAAGATGAGTTCTTCGTGCAAAAACACATGTATTTAGTCAAGTGTTGATGACAACACTTGTTTGAAGGGGAGGAGCATGTTAATCCCTAGACAAGTCCCCATGTTAAGTATAAAATCCCTTAATAATTCCTATATATTGAACTATTACATTTCTAGTGTTATATTTGTATGTAGACTAGAACCCTTCATTGTACCCTTACATTATAATTGTACCATTTGTCTTCTATATATATACCAAGGATACCTTTCTTATGATCATCTTATTTTCATCTATTTCCTACTTAAGGTATTCCTAAGAATGTGATACATCCATTGGTTTCAACATACTAGCACTCATCTCATCAACTTGGTTCTTTAGTCGGTTAGCTTGTTTTCTAAGTCTTCACTTTCTTTCGATGCCTTGTTTGAGTTTTTATGAGGATTACCAGTATTATTTTTTGTATAACCCTTTTCCATGTGAGAAAATAGTAATTCTCATCTTTTTCCTCTTTATCACAAATTTTCAATCACCAAAAATGTATCTCCCAATCAAAAGGTGACATGGGAAGATGAGTTTTTCATGCAGAAACAACCACATTTAGTCAAGTGTTAATGATAACATTTGTTTGAAGGGGAGGTGCATGTTAATCCCTAGAAAAATACCCATGTTAAATACAAAATATCTTATTAATCCATAGATATTGAATTATTACATTTCTAGTGTTATATTTGTATGTAGACCAGAACCCTTCATTGTACCCTTTCATTATAATTGTACCATTTGTCTCTTATATGTGTGTGTGTGTGTGTGTGTGTATCAAGGAGACCTAGCCTTATGATCATCGTATTTTTTGTTGAAATATTGTAACTGTGAAGAATATTCTAATTATTGAGTTATTATCATGTAGATCAAATCCCCTTTTGTGGATTGGTCAAACCCTAATTAAATGATGGTATTTGAGAAGTTGGCCCCTAGGGATAATTAAATTGGTTTTAACAACTAGTTGAAGAAGTCATCCCTGCTTGGTGAAGAGACATAACCTTAGCACCCCTCAACTAGTATAAATAAGAGAGGAAGGTGCCTCATTCACTCACTCATTAAAGTCACCCATCTAGTGAGAAAGTTTGGAGGTAGTTGCAGTTGCAAGAAGAAGGAGAGAGAGGAAACTTTCTCAGGATTGGATATTCTCTCGTGTTTTGGTCTTTGGTCTTGGCATTTTATTGGCAATCTATATTAAGGAAGTTTTTGTTGGGTTTTCTTCCCTATGAGGGTTTCCTAGGATAAAATGTTGTGTACATTGTGATTGTGTTTCTCTTAATGATCATGCTTATGCTATTATTTTCTAGTAAATTGAAAAGAACTTAATAGTAGCTCTAAATTTAACATGGTATCAGATCTTGACTAAATAGAACACCTTTCACTAGGTAACCAAAAATGCCATTATTGACGTACATGAAAATTAGGGTTTTTTATTGGAATATAATTTCTGACTAAACAACATCTAGGGAAGTGCACCTTAGCCTAGAGAACTCATTTGCAACTTGATCACATCTTTCCAGTGGCCAGATCCTCTGGAAAGTGAAACCCTAGTTTTGAATAGTACTAGAAAACCAGAAAACTAGGAAACCAGAACCAGTACTAGAAGTACCAGTCCAGATTTGCAAAGGATTAGTTTTAAGGGGTAAAATTTGGATTTTCTGACAACATATTGCACCATCCTACTCACCTCATCCCAACGCACCTCCTAGTAAGTTCATATTCAATTTCTGATCACTTTCAATTTCTGGTCATTTTCCCAGCTCCAAGTCAAAAGGTCTGCAAGCACCAAGCTTGTTGACAAGTTAGAAGGTGTGGAAAACTTTCATGCCTGGAAGTATAGGATTTCACTCATTCTTGAAGTGAATGATCTTGCAAAGTTCATAAAGGAAAATGTACCAGAACCCGCAGAAGATGAAGCTAAAGAAAAGTACAAGAAGGATATGGTTAGGGCCAAAAGAATCATTGCAAACTCTATTAAATATCACTTGATCCCTCAAGTGTCTTCAAATAATACTCCAAAATAAAATTTGGATGCACTAAATAGAATGTATGAAGGAAATAACATTAACTGGAAGATGAACTTGAGAATCCAACTCAAGAATACAAAGATGTAGAAAGGAGAAATAGTTCAAGACTATTTCTCTAGGATTACTCATTTCAAAAAACAGTTGGAATCAATTGGAGATAACTTGGATGAATATGAACTCATCATGAAAACTCTAAATGTTCTCACAAGACCTTAGGATGCCTTCATCCAAACTATTTATGCCAAAAAGGAGAAACTATAATTTGACAGTCTTTGGGAAGAATGTGTTCAAGAAGAAGCAAGAGTAGCTAACCGAGAAGTAGTACTATTAAGGGATGAATACCAAGACCTATATGATCATGCTAAAGGAGGAAAGAAAAGGTCTCACTTCCATAAGGAGACCCACTTACATAAGGAATCTCACTCCCCATAGAGATTCACCCATTTCCAGAAATAATATCACCCTCCAAGGAGATTCCAGAAATTTCAGAAAGGTCAAAGAAGAGAAAATGATTTCTCCTCTTATTAATGTTATCATTGTGATAATATGGTACATATTTCTAATAATTTTATAGCTAAAAGAGAAGAATACAAGAAGACAAATAACAAAATACATCATTCCCATGCAGTTGAAGATGATGAGCCACCTACAAAGTTAACTAAAGAACAGATTGAAGACTATGTCTTATTTTCCGCCCTCTCAGGATTTGTGTCACCTGGAGAGGATACTTGGCTCAAAGACAGTGGTTCATATAAGCACATGACATGTCAGAGAGACATTCTCTCTAGCCTTATATAAAATAACATTCCCCAGAAAGTTACACTCAGAGATGATTACCAGTACCCTATCAAAGGAGTGGGAGAATCCACTTACAAACATGATTTAGGGACCCAAATGAAGATGAAGGATGTACTATATGTTCCAGGTTTGAATGAGAACTTACTTTCTATCTCATCTTTAGATAAGAAAGGTTTCAAGGTTTCATTCATAGATGGTGAAGTTCTTATGTGGACTAAAGGAAAAACCATAGAAGATGCAATTGTCATTGAAACAGAAGAAGGTGGCATGTATAAGTTAAAAGGTCACTCAGATGCAGCCTTGACTCACTCCACTGGGATACCATGTGAACTTTGGCATAGAATACTAGCTCACATCAACTAAAAATCCTTGCCATATGTAAGCAAGGTAGTTACAGGTCTACCAGAATTCAAGGTTGATCATGAAAGTGTGTGCAAGGAATGTGCATGAGGAAAGAACATAAAGAATCCTTTCTCGAAGAGCGACAATAAAGCAGAAGGAATCTTGGAGCTCATCCACTTAGATGTATGTGGACCAATTCCATCAACCTATCCTAGTGGGTATGTATACTATGTGTCATTTATTGATGATTATTCTCTCAAGACTTGGGTTTATTTCTTGAAATAAAAAGACGAAGTATTGGGAAAATTCAAGGAATTCAAAGCCTTGATAGAAAATATCTCCGAAAGATAAATAAATATATTCAACTTAGATGATGGAGGAGAATACACCTCAAAATAATTTGTAATCTTTTTAAGATATGCCAAGATTAAGAGGGATATCACCACTCCCTATAATCCTCATCAAAATGGTGTAGCAGAAAGAAAGAATAGAACAATAATGGAAGCAATGAAGACTATGATCCATGATCAAGATATTCCAATGCACTTATGGGACGAAGAAAAAAGAACAATAGAATATGTTCAAAACAGATTATCCCATGGTGCATGTTGGCACAGGGGAAAACCCAGGGTTCAATGCTTCAACAACGCACAAACAAAACCCTAACTACCGGCCTTTTCGGCAACACCTGGGAAGTAGATGAAGTATCACCCGAGGTAGAGGCAGGGGGGTTGTAGGACTCAAGTGTCTACAACCCAGCTGGGACACAGATATATGATCACAATACTTAACAGAGCACTTAGCAGTTAACATTCATTATATTTTTCCCTTATTCACATCGCAGATTCAAATACCAATTATAGAACAACTCAATATTCAGCAAGATCTAACACATCCAGGCACTTAGCACATAGAATCAACAGATATAGAATTCATTCTCATCATAAAAAACTTAAGCATTCATAGATCTATCTATTATAAAAATGCACTAAGAAAATACAAGAACAAGATAACACAAAACACAATAACACATGATATATGTGGTTCACCCCCAACGTGGGGCTACGTCCACCAACTCTTCATCTTCTTTATTATCTTCTTTCAATCCTCTTACATGCACATAGCCACAAAACCCACTTCACATAGGAAAATATATTTGCACGCACCTCTCCAGATCCTCCTTCCTCGAGTTTGTCACAACACAGAGCCTTCTTAAAATCACTTGCACTTAGCTCTGCAAGTTATCAACACACAATATGCACAAAGAATTTACAACTATTTGCACTTAGCTCGTTGGATTACAACTGACTCCGTCTTACACCACCTAACTATCTATTTATATATTACAAAAGAGGCCTAAACATGGGTAAGACCCATGGGTCGACATCCCATACCCGTTACATAAAACCTAAACCCAAAAATCCCACAAAAGGGGGCGAGATCCTGCGATCTCCACTTCACTTGGCGCTTCGTCTTTGACCAGCCTGTCGAAGTCCCAAAAATGGCCAAACAAGACCAAGGTTCTCCAAAACTTGGTCAAGGACCAACAGGCCCCCAACACTCACTTGTGACTCATCCCGAGTCACTCTGATCTAGGCAACTCTACTTAGAAGGCCTCGAGCTTGGCTCGAGCTGGTTCGACCTGCTGCTTCGCCAGAGCCTACTGCTCAGCGAACTCCTGAATAAATTTCTCGATCACCAGTCCTTCCAATCATTGTTCCACCATGGTGACTACTTGTTCTAGCTATGCAACTTGTCCCTCAATCTCCTCAAAAACTGTGCAGGCTTCATCCTGCACTGGTTGTAGCCTCTGGGTCACTTCCATGACTTTACTCTGGATGGCATGGACCTGTCGTTGCCTGTTGCTTTCCCTCCTGGATTTGTGACTCCAATGTACTTAGTTCTGGGTCCATTTCAAGGCGACCATAGGTATATGCACTTCGACTGCTTAATTTCTTTCATTCTAAGGCCAATTCCTTGATTCTTTTGACTGCACTCCAAGCAGTTTCTTCCCTCTGATCTTGCACTTCCTGCGGAGTGCTTGGCATGGCTTGTAGTTCAAGCTCTTCCACTCTTGCTTGAAGCTGTTGAATAGCTTCAGCAAGCTTCTCCACTTGACTCTCCATTGTGTCTCCTTCTATCTGTGTGAGGCCCAGCACAGAGAAAATTTCTCTAGTGACTGTTTATGTAACTCCAATCTGCTATGAGAGAAGTTGTTCTTTTTCCTTCTAGATCTACACTTTATCCTCTAGAAAATTCACCCAGACGTCATCTTTGTCTTGTTTCACAACCTAACGTTTCTTTAGGGATTCTTATTTTGCCTATTTTAATGTCTCTGTGGCCTGCTCCTTTTCCTCCTAGACCCAACGAAGGTGAGCCTCTGTCGAGTCTACTAATTTGCATAGCTGAGTAGGCTCATCTCCTACTTCTATGTCCCCTGCTGACAACGATGTATTAGACACTGCGCGACTCGAATAAAGAGCATGTTATACTCCTTTGAGCTCTTCCTCAATCCTGTCAAACATTTTCTCTTGTTTGGCTTCACTTTGCTGCAAAATGTCCTCTGAGGTATCTGATACAGCGGCAATGATGAGGTCAATATCACCTACCGTGAGCACAGTTTGAAATGGAGGTTTATTGGCTTTTGACTTCTTTCACGATGATTTTTTCTAAATGGAACCCTTTCTTTTCTTGGATTTCTCAGCCTCCATGATGGGATCCTTAGGTTGTGTCACTTTCCCATGTTCCTATTTGTTTTCTTCCCCTTCATCCTCTTCTTTGTCTACTTTGTCACATCCTCGTCCTTCAGGTGAATCTGGTGTAGTTTCCTTTGATGCGTTGTTCAATTCTTGTATCTCTTCCTTGTTTTTCTTCCTACTATTGTTGGGTGCATCATATTCTTCTCGAGTAACTATAGGACTTCCAATGAGGTCAGGGTCAGAGAGTTCTGTCTGTTCGACCAGTACAAGGAACTTTGCAGGCCATTCCTTGGTTATTTCTTCCATGTCCTCCTATGTGAGTTTGTAATAGGACTGGAGCTCTTCCTTATGTTTGTACCCACACACGGTGATGTAAATTAAATGCCTATATGTGTGGAACTTTTCAAGTGGCCTGAACCTATGTAGGGTATTCAGCATCATGCGAGGGAAATATTTAATGGCCCTCTTCAACTGTAAATAAAATGTTTGGAACACAGCATTGGATTGCCAATTTTTTTCCATGTCGCTAGAATACCAGATCGTAGTGAACTTCGCGACCAGTGGTTCAGATGGCTCAATTTCAGGGAAGGTCGCTCCTTTTGGCATCTCCCAAGCAATAAAGTCAATGAGAATCAACAACCAGCTAAAATGAAACTCATAGCCATGATCTTGTGCTTCGCGGTAATATTTCTCCAACTGGTTGACAAGGTAGCTCACCCAGTTCATTTGCATCCCTTCGATGCATTTTCCTACAAGGTCGATGATGAACTCCGTGACCTGCGTTGTTTTGTTCTTCCTAGAGAGATTACCAATGATAAACTGGAAATCTAGGCGCACTGTGCCATTCTGGATGGAGTCTACCTTGTAGCCTCGTTTCCCTTTCTCTACATCACCGTAATTTTCTTTTATGCACTGCGATAGGGTGTAATCTGTAGCCTTCCCTGGGTAAAACTCCTGAGGGTCGGGTCCTTGCATGCATAATCTAGTGATCTGGTGGATCAACGTCGGATCTACTATGATGTGTCGATCCAACCACAGGTAACCACCATGGTAGCATGACAGGAGGAGTTTAACACACACATTAACCTCCTGATGTTTTTCAAAGTGTGGTATCTTTGTCACATTGAGGATGGTTGATCTTGCGATGTCCATGGTCCATGGCTGGGGGATTATCTTTGAATTCTTCCTCGTTGTATTTTTCAAGTACTTGTGTGGTGTGAGCATGCCATAGTTCTTGCGGTCTCCTAAGTTGAAGTCATTGATCTTTAGTGTCATAATCTGTCCTAATTTCAATCCAACTGCACATATCCCCTTCAAGAGGTATGCAATAATCAGTTTATAGTTGAAGTCTCTCGAGACATTGTCATGACTAACTGCGCCAGCCAGAGGTGGGATATAGTCGGGCAAGATTGATGGGATGAGCTTTTCATTTTCCAAGTCATCGCAATGCTTGATTCATTTCTCTGTCGCAGTTCGGGATGGCCCAGATCGACATGTAGTCGATGGGGAGGCTTGCAATCCTCTTGTTGATGAGGACTATACTCCTACTTACATGACCTTCTCAGACATGAGGTCAATCAAAATCTCTTCGACGGATTTCTCTACTGCGCTAAGGTCGCCCGACATACATGCTCAAGATCAGATATCTTGGGTCGGTGAAAAAAAAATAAAGGTAGTAGAACAGATGGCGAGGTTACAATAAGCACTGCAGGAAAGAAATTAGTTCTCTATGGACTCAGATAATCACAATTGGAAAAAGTGTCCACGGTAAGACATTCGACGGGTGAAATAGATAACATCGTAACGGATTCCTCCAATGGCAGGAATGCCTCAATCAATGTGATTCCATCCGTTATGGTGTGGTCCCAATGGGCCAATGGAGAATGTTCCGGAAATAACTGTTGTAACATCCCCAGCCACCCATGGCCAGACCAAGCTACACCAGAGAACACTTACGTTCTCTCTGCGGAACATACTGTAACATACCCAACTTCAATTCTGAGCTATGCCACATAAAATTTTCTAACTGCATGCAATTTAAAAATATAAATACATGCAGAACACTTGTGGAAGTCTTATATATAAAATTTAAACATTCAAATACATATGTAAACAAACCAATTGATACTGAAATAACAGTAAACGCATACATGCAACATACACAGGAAATACCCATAAAAATAAACACATAAATAACAATGCAACATGTAAATTTATCACACAATTGGCACTTATCTTGGTAAGAATGTCACCAACTACATGCAAACCTTCCATGAACCTCCCAGCCTTAGACCACACTATTCAACACTCTCAACAGTGAGTCACCCCCAAGATGGGACTAAACTCCACCGGGTAAAGGGATTCCTAACCAAGATATAGGCTCATGGAAAACAGGAAAGACTATGTCACAGGTGCCTACTCAAACTAACAACCTACATTCTCGCATTCCCCACATGCCTGTCCCACCCCAAGAAGTGTTCCCCTTCTATGCTCAACAATCCTTCGGCTACCCCACTTCCCTTCCAGGGCTTCAGCAATAGGTCGGACAAAAATTCTCGGAGCCCTGTAGTTGTAGTTTAGCACCTTCAGGAAATCAATTCCCAACAATTCTTTCACCCAGAGAGAAATTGATCATGGGCCTGACAACCCGCCTCTTCAATATGTCATGGGCCTGACAACCTGCTTCTTCAGTCCATATTCCCAGCTAACAAGCTACACCAACCTTTGTGGCCATGGATACAAGTTCAGATACAGTGAAATGAATGTTTGAGGATAACTGACTGCGTAAGTGAAAATGGTCATGGAATCATGGTTGAATGATGGGAGGAATGAATGGAAAATATGATGGTCCCAATGATGGGGGAGGTGTGAGAATGAACTAAGTCCCAAAAATATGTATGCATGTCCCCAACTTGACACATGTCATGTTGGGAGCTACTTTGGTCCACTTGTCCCCAACTTTAGAACTTAGGATAAAATAATTATCCATACTTTATGATTTAAGAAATATTAATATAATATTCTTTTTTGGCTCAAGCTCCCTAGCTTAGTCCCTTTCCTTAACTTAGTCCCTCCCTTTACCTAACTAGTGGATTTTAGTCCCCCATCTCTTTTATCGTGGTCGGTCTGTGCACAATGATGTATTTTATATTAAATATGAGACATGTACAAAAACAGGTGCATTGGCCTTTAACATCTAGGCTCTCCGGCCTAATAAAAAAATAAGCATCCTAGCTTATAATAACTGGCTCACCAGCCTATAAAACATATCATATACACAAAGGCTCCATGGCCTCAACATCACGTGCACTTAAGATGTTGCGCATGGTATCTTGGAATGTGTTCATTTCATCATTTTTACTACCCAGTACCTGCACGCACTTGTGCCATGAAATGTGCATACAAAAATGATATCAAAACAACTCACCAACTTAAGTACATTTGTATTTACATTTACAATTGGGTTCAGCCTTAGGGATATTACAATCCCCTCCCCTTATTTATGCATTGTCCTCAGTGCATCATGTACCCATGTACAACTAAATTTCAAAAATCCTCAAAAAGATGCGGGTATTCTGCTTGCATTGCATCCTCATGCTCCCAAGTAGCGTCCTCAGGATCGTACCGGGTCCATTAGACCTTTACAAGCCATATGTCTCGATTCCAGAGATTTTTTATTTTCCAGTCCAGAATGCGCCCCGGATGCACTTGAAAAGTGCCTTCTTGCTCCACCTGAATCACATTCCAATCAATAACATGATTAGTATCAGGTATATATTTATTTATAAAGGATACATGGAATAAATTATGAACGGACATAGATGCAGGCAATGGAATCATATAAGATACTGGACCAATCTTCTCTAGAATTTCAAACTACCCACAATAGTGAGCTACCAACTTTGAACAATTTCCCAACTTCAGGGAACTTCTGTTGGCTTTCACTTTCAAGAATACATGATCACCCACTTCAAATTCCCTGTGATTTCTGCCCTTATCGGCATATCTTTTTTTCCTGTCTTGGGAAGCCTTTAAATTTTGTTTTATTTTCAACATTTTCTCTTCCAATTCCCTGAGCAATTCTAGCCCAACCACTGCTCTATCTGCTGGGTTATCCCAGCTTACCGGTGTGTTTCACTTTATTCCATAAGTGCCTTAAATGGGCTCATCTTTAGAGATACTTGGTACCCATTGTTATAAGAAAACTCTACCAAGTGTAGGTAGTCTTCCAATTTTGATGGTTTACCCATCACATACATCCTCAACATATCCTCAATCACCTAATTCACCCTCTATGTTTGTCCATCTATTTCGGGATGATAATTTGTACTAAAATTCAAATTTGTTCCAAATCCATTAAATAATCCCTTCCAAAATTTTGAAGTAAATTTTGGATCTCTGTCAGACACAATTGTCTTGGGTATGCCATGTAATCTAGAAATTTCCCTGATATAAACATTAACAATGTTCATTGCCTTGTGAGTGAGCTTAACTAGAATAAAATGGGCAGCTTTAGTAATCTTATCCACCACTACCATGATAGAATCATGTTGCTTGTTTGTTCTGGGCAGTTTGGTAATGAAATCCATGGTTACAACTTCCCATTTCCACTCAGGAATGGGTAACGGTTGTAGTAAACCAGTTGGGTGTCTATGCTAAGCCTTTACTTTTTGACATTCCAAACATCTGGCAATAAAATTGGCAACCTCTTTCTTCATGCCTAGCCAATAATATTGTCTCTTAATAGCTTCAATAGTTTTTTGATATCCTGGGTGCCCTGCATAAGGCACATTATGCATTTCTCTCAATATCAGATTTTTCAACTCCTGGGAATTTGGTACATAAATTCTACCCCTGTACATGAGAATTGCATCCTTATCTAGCTTGTATTCTCCAATTTTCTGCTGCAAATTACCTTGTTGTAGTTTTTCCACTAAATCCTTATATTGTAAATTTGATTTGGCAGTCTCTATAATTTTGTGTTTCAAATCTGATTGATACATGCTAATGGTTGTAGAATGAATTTCATGCACTCTTTTGTTGAGTGCATCAACCACTTTGTTCTCTTTCCCCTTGATATGCTTTATATCAAAGTCATATTTGCTTAGAAATTCTAACCATCTACTTTGCCTAGCATTTAAATTTGGTTGATCAAACAAATATTTCAGACCATTATGGTATGTCCTCATCTCAAACCTTTTCCCCATGAGGTAGTGTCTCCATTTCCTCAAGGCATGCACTATAGCTGCCAACTCCAAATCATGAGTGGCATAGTTTCTTTCATGCTCCTTCAACTTCATTGATTCATAACATATAACAAACCCATTTTGACTGAGGGATCCACCAAGTCCCTCTTTACATGCATCTTTTCATACAATAAAGTCTTCATTTGGGTCTTCTATCCTTAATATTGGAGCACTTGTTAATAATTGTTTCAAGTGTTGGAAATTCTTTTCGCAATCCAATGTCCACTGAAACTTCACACCTTTTCTTTGCAAGGAAATGATTGGGTGTGCAATCTTTGAAAATCCTTCTATAAATATCCTATAGTATCCTGCAAGGCCCATGAATTATCTCACCTCTGTCACATTCTTTGGCACTTCCCATTCTCTAATGGCTTCTATCTTCTCAAGATCCACTGCTATCCCATCCTTTGAAATGATATGACCCAAATAGTGAATTTGCTTCTAATAAAATGAGCACTTTTTAATTTGGCATACAACTAATTCTCCCTTAATACTTGCAACACCATCCTCAAATGATGCTCATGCTCTTCTTTTGACTTAGAATATACAAGAATGTCATCCAAAAAGACAATGACAAACTTGTCTAAATATTCTCGGAAAACACCATTCATTAAGCACATGAAGACAACTGGTGCATTTGACAACCCAAATGGCACCACTATGAACTCATAATGACCATACCTTGTCCTGAAGGTGGTCTTGCTGATATCTTCTTATTTAATCCTTACCTGATGGTATCCTGACCTAAGATCTATCTTTGAAAAGATCTTTGCATCCTTCAATTGATCAAACAGATCATCAATCCTTGGCAAAGGATACTTGTTCTTAACATTCACTTTATTCAATTGTCTAAAATCAATGCACAATCTTAATGTTCCATCTTTCTTCTTCACAAACAATACTAGAGAACCCCAAGGTGACACACTTGGGTGTATATACCCCTTCTATGGAATCTCTTCAAGTTGCATTTACAACTCCTTCAGCTTTGGTCTACTCATTCTGTAAGGATTCTTTGACACTGGAGCTGCTCCAGGCATTAGATTTATAGAGAAATCAATGTCCCTCCTTAGGGGTAGTCCTGGTACCTCCTTGAACACCTCTTCAAAATCTTCCAGGACTGCATAATCTTCCAAATTTGGCACCTTATCTTTAGGTGTCTCCTCCATATGAGCTGTAAATATTTGACACCCTTTTTTGTAACATTTCTTCAGCTACAATGATGAAATCTCTCTGATGGTTACTGCCCTGGGAATTCCCTACACTTTACTTAGTTTCCCTTCCTCATCCAAGCAAGTAAATGTTTTGTTACGACAGTCTAGGAGAACATGATGTTGGTCCAACCAATCCATCCCAATTAGAAAGTCATAGGAACCTAAAGGAAAGATGTTCAAATCTGCCTGGGTGTTCATTCCATTCATGTCCATAAGACATGACTTAACCATCTCATTAACTTTTCTTTTGGTTCCTGTAACCAGCCGCACCAACCAAGATTTCCCATGCTTGCTTCTTGGCAAATGCAAACTTTCCACCATCTTAGGATCTATATAACTATGACTAGCTCCTGAATCAATTAAAATAGAAATGGTTTGGTTGTTGATCATATCTTCCACTTCAATCATATGTGAATGACACTCTGCTTTCTTGTTGTCCAGGGCTGCATAGATCCTGGGTATCTTTTTGCCCATGTCCTCCAC
Source organism: Picea engelmannii (assembly GCA_009831015.1). Lineage (NCBI taxonomy): Eukaryota > Viridiplantae > Streptophyta > Pinopsida > Pinales > Pinaceae > Picea > Picea engelmannii. Next base: position 52,322 of record ML816915.1, read on the forward strand.
TATTTCATCTTGTTGTACATTATGAACAGTCCTCCCTTTTTCACCTCTATGAGGACAATCTCTGAACATGTGATCCCCTTTACAACCCCAACATTGAATAGGTGGTTGCCTTGGCCTTTCACTCCCTGTGTCAATCGTTCTAGGTTCTTTAGGAGTTTGTTGTCCCTGAGGATTGTTTCTAAAGAATGGTGGCTTGTATCCCTTCTTCCTCTGATCCACCTTGAATTTTTTTTTGAGTTCCCAAGCTTTTTGGAATGTTGGCCTTGATTTTTGTTGATCATATAGGCATTTATCTTGCCTTATGGTATCCTCCAATGTCTTGGGATCATCATACTATATTGTGTCACTGATAAATGATGGAAATCCACTCAAATACCTTTGAATCTTCACTGCCGCATCCTTGATGAAAGAGACATACTTCAATAGTTCTAAAAACCTTCTCTCATATTCATCAATGGTCATACTCCCAAGCTTGAATTCAAAGAAATATTTCATTTTCTTGTCATAGTATCTCTTAGTCAAGTATTTCTTCTCAAAATACCTCTTGAATTCCCTCCAAGTAACACTTTTTTCTTTAATGTGTTGCACCTGCACAAGCTGATCCCACCACATGGATGCTTTTCCCTTGAGTTGATAGATGGAAATTCTACCCTCTGCATGAGAAGAATAATTATGCAATTGAAAATACTTTCACATGCCCAGCAACCATGTCTTTGCATCTTCATCCTTCTTGTGCTCACCATCAAAAGTAGGAGGTTTGATTTTGTTCATTTCTCCTCGTAGTTCATCCACCCCATAACTCTTATGCTTCCTGACAGGGGATGGAATTGAGATGTTGTGTTCCCTCTTATTGGAATTCCTTGGGGAGTGATGGTGATGTCTTCTAACACTTCTTGATTTTCTTTTCTCGTCATGAGACTTGTGACTTCTCGATTTGCTCGAGCCACTCTCCTTATCCAATTTCTTTTCTATTATGTTCAAGCTCTGTAATAACTTCATGTTGAAGTCATCTTGCTACTCCTTGGCTCTCATAAGCCTCTCATTATCATACTTATGTCTTTGGAAATACTTTTGCAAATTTTTAATGGTCTCTGCCATATTCATGTTTTCATTCCTTTCTTCTCCATGTCCATTGGAGTTTGTTCCTTCAATGCTCAAATGGACATCCATCCCTATGACTTCATATTCCTTGATGTAATTCCCTTGTGCCTCTTCCATTACTTTGGACTCTAAGTTTATCTTGGTCTAGTTGTTGTTAACTTTGCAAAATTTGTAGAAAACAAAACTTTGTTAGGCTAACTATTTCAACAATTTCATGAAAATATGAACCATTTTGGTTCAATAATATATATCAGAGTTATTTCTTATGATTTCCTAGAAATTGGAATGCCTTGATCAAATTTCTGGGTAGATAATTATATTTCACCATCCAATACCTTTCCAATGCCTGCTCACATGCTCAATTTCGAGTCTTGAGCGAAAAGTTATGGATCCATGGAGCTAGTTGGGTATTATAATTTACCCTTCATTGTTTTTGTTGTATCTTTCCAATAAAAGATCTGTTTGAAAAACATTTTAGACCATTAGAAAGATCTGTCCAAGCTATTTTATTTGATCTGCAGAGATAGAGTGTGCATCGGCACACTCTATTCAAGTGGTTTTTGAGATGCTGAAAAATGCTCTTAAGGCCCTCAAAAATGTGCTGCAAAAAGGTGTCATTCAAACAATATAAAACGTCACAGAAATTTGTTGGTTTTCTTTTGTTCTTCACCCTTCAAACAACTTCATGCACATAAATTTCAATCTGTGCACCCGTATTTACCATGTGCTGCAACATCACAAGGTAAATCGTGCTTCAGGCACTTTAAAACCATTGTGTATCACTTATTTGTCGCACCAATAACTTGCGCGCACTTTTGTGTCACGCGCCAGACAAACTACTCTACGCTCTACCAATACTACATACACCGCGCACACCTTCCTATGTATGTGCACTCTGCACAATGCTAAATTTAGTGTGCACATCCGCACACCAATATTTTCCCGCGCGGCGTCAAAATTTTCCGCACGCACCCTCACACCATATTTTGTTTTCCGCACGGTACTAAATTTTTATCGTGCGCACTCGCACGCTATCATTTTTTCGCGCATCATCAAAATTTAGCGCGCACATCAGCATGCCAATACCTTGTCACACAGTGCCGAATTTTACCTATCCCGAGCTTTTCACTGCGCCACATGAATTTTTTTTATTTTTTTTTGGTGCGCCCAACTACGCACATTCACCTTTATGTGCATCGATTCCTCATGAATTCCGCTGCAGAAATTGGGGCTTTTCCCAATTCACCATAGACATTCTACAACTATAAAATTCATTCAATTTCACCCCGATAACACCATCTCAACCTTTGTAACAACATATCGTTGTGGGTTGACATTTGTGGAACGAATTTTTCCCAAACTCAATTCACAAATTGGGAATTTTAATTATAAAACTCGCTCCAACTATCATGGATTCACTGTAACTTCAAATTCGACCAATTCCAGGTCCGAATTTGCTAGAATAGATATTAAATCAGTAATATCTCATTACTTGGCTGAATTTCTCCATTTTCTCATGAATTCGACCACATAAATTAGGGTTTTTCCCCATTTCCACCCAGTTGTTGTTACTTTTTACCATGGACGTTCTACAAATTGAAATTTGGCCACTTCGAAATAAATCCTCTGTGACATTTTGCTTCAACTCAACTTTCTCGGCCCATCCTGGTTAAATTTTGAAAACTAAAGCTCTGATACCATATTGTAACATCCCTGGCCACCCATGGTCGGGCCACGCTAGGCTAGAGAACACTTACGTTCTCTCTACGGAACATACTGTAACATACCCAGCTTCAATTTTGAGCTATGCCACATAAAATTTCCTAACTGCATGCAATTTAAAAATATAAATAAACACAGAACTCTTGTGGAAATCTTATATATAAAATGTAAACATACAAATACATCTGTAAATGAACGAATCCATACTGAAATAACAGTAAACGCATACATGCAGTATATACAGGAAATACCCATAAAAATAAACATGTAAATAACAATGCAGCATGTAAATTTATCACACAATTGGCACTTATCTTGGTAAGAATGTCACCAACTACGTGCAGACCTTCCACAAACCTCCCAACCTTAGACCACATTGTTCATCACTCTCAACAGTGAGTCACCCCCGAGCTGGGACTAAACTCCACCCAGGTAAATGGATTCCTAACCGGGCTATAGGCTCATGGAAAATAGGAAATACTCTGTCACAAGTGCCTACTCAAACTAAGAGCCTACAATATATCATTCCCCACATGCATGTCCCACCCTAGGAAGTGTGCCCCTTCTCTGCTCAACAATCCTTCGGCTGCCCCACATCCCTTCCAGGGCTTCAGCAACAGGTCGGACAGGAAGTCTCAGAGCCTTGTAGTTGTAGTTTAGCACCTTCAAGAAATCAATTCCCAAAAATTCTCTCACCCATAGAGAAATTGTTCACGGACCTGACAACCCACCTCTTCAATATTCCACGGGCCTGACAACCCACTTCTTCAGTCCATCTTCCCAACTAACCAGCTACACCAACCTCTGTGGCCATGGATACAAGTTCAGATACAGTGAAATGAATGTTTGAGGATAACTGACTGTGTGAGTGAAAATGGTCATGGAATCATGGCTGAATGATGGGAGGAATGAATGGAAAAGATGATGGTCCCAATGATGGGGGAGGTGTGAGAACGAACTAAGTCCCAACGATATGTATGCATGTCCCCAACTTGACACTTGTCATGTTGGGAGCTACTTTGGTCCACTTGTCCCCAACTTTAGAACTTAGGATAAAATAATTATCCATACTTATGATTTAAGAAATATTAATATAATATTCTTTTTTGGCTCAAGCTCCCTAGCTTAGCCCCTTTCCTTAAATTAGCCCATCCCTTTCCCTAACTAGTGGATTTTAGTCCCCCATCTCTTTTATTGTGGTCGATCTATGCGTAGCGATTTATTTTATATTAAATATGAGACATGTACAAAAACAGGCGCACTGGCCTTTAACATATAAGCTCTCCAGCCTAATCAAAACATAAGCATCCTATCTTATAATAACTGGCTCACCAGCCTATAAAACATATCATATACACAAAGGCTCCTTGGCCTCAACATCGTGTGCACTTAATATGTTGTGCGCGATATCCTGGAATGTGTTCATTTCATCATTTTTACTGCGCAGTACCTGCGTGCACGTATGCCATGAAATGTGCATACAAAAATGATATCAAAATAGCTCACCAACTTAAGTACATTTGTATTTACATTTACAATTGGGTTCAGCCTTAGGGATATTACAAATGTGTTTCTAGCCATTCTGGAGCATCGTTCTAATAGTCAGGGCACCTCCAACGGTCATATTGCTTCGTCATGGTGAAGTGCCAATATGTGTTGTTCTATTATTCCAACGAGGTTCGATTTCTACAAGTCTGCTTTCTGTGAAGTCCTCTCTAGAACCTCCTGCAATTTTTCTAGCTTTGCTTTCTTCTTACTGAGCTTTCTAGCTTTATTTCCTATGATTTGCGTCTTTGGATTCCTCTTTCCATTATTGTTCTTATCTTTTCTTAGCATAGTAACTTCGCACTGTTGAGGATCTTTCACAAGGTTCGAGGATAATACTTCTTCTCTTATTGTTTCTGGAGTAGGTTCTCTACTCTCCTGCATGGATAGGTTCTTTATGCCTTCTTGCATTCTTTCAACTTCGAGAGCTAATTCTTTGGACCTCAGTTGCTTCGACTTGTCCTCTGGTTATTATATTAAGTGCGCTATTCTCTTAGTCATGAAATCCATTAATTCCTATTTTTTATTTTCTATAGCTTCTTCTTCTTCTTTTCTTCGGATTTGATCTCTCTCAATCCAAGTCCTTCCTAACAAACATGCAAAAGGAGCATTTTTCTCAACAAACTTAATGACCTCGAATTCTTCTTATGTCGATGCTCCATGAGCACTCATAGGTACATAAGTAAGTCTTCCACATAGGGTTATCATATTTCCTTTAGACAATCTTATTCCTCCCAATAAAGGAATCATAGCAATATTTCCTAAGATTTCCCAAGTACTTTTTGTCATAATGTTCACCTGTGTTTCTGCATCCAATACACGATCTATGTCGAAGTCTCCTATTATTGTTTCTATGCACTCTTTCTCCTTTAAAATATCTAATAAACTGATGTCTCTATGATCATTCAGTGTTTCTTTCATCTGCAATAATCTAGCCTCTTATTCTTTCTGGTTCTTTAGCACATTCTTAGTCTCTTGACCTTCCTCATGGTTTTCTTGTCTCATGTTCATCTTCTCAACTTTAGAAATCATTCTATGGAAATCCAAAACTTCATGTCCACTAGCTTTACAACAAAGGAAAACAAGACTTCTACCAGGGCATTCCTTAGCAAGATGTCTCGGTCTTCTGCAACTATAACAAAGAGTTAATCCTCTCTTTCTCTTAAATGATCCCCAATCTTTCTTGTACTACGCACTAGGATCACAGTGATGGTTCTGTAAAAAAAAATTGCTAGGATCATGCATCCACTTGTTAGTCCAAAAATTCTTTCTATGCATAGGGATAACATATCTTTCACTATTTCTATCAAATCTATTCATATCATATCTTCTTTCTTCTAGTTGTGCCCTAGTTTTCAAACTAGGACAAAATCTATCAAATATACCTAGAACCATTCTTTCGAAACAAAAAATTTCACTTATCTTACCTTTATCAGAGCACAAATATTTAAGATCTTACCTCTTTTATTCAGATTGTAATTCTCTTTTTGGCACGTAGCTTCACAAGTCAAATAGAGTACTACACACTACAGCAACAGATCTACGCACAGAGATTTCTCTTTTCCTCAGTTCCCAGCAATCACAGTTTTAGGTCCCGGTAACAGAACCATTTGTTGGCACAGGGGCAAACCTAGGGTTCAATGCTTCAACAACGCACCAACAAAACCCAACTACCGACCCTTTTGGCAATAGTTGTGAAGCAGATGAAGTCTCACCCGAGGTAGAGGTAGGGGGGGTTGTAGGACTCAAGTGTCTACAACCTAGTTGGGACATAGATCTATGATCACAATACTTAACATAGCACTTAGAAATTAATATTCATTAGATTTTACCCTTATTCACATCGCAAATTCAAATACCAATTACAGAACAACACAATATTCAACAAGATCTAACACATCCAGGCACTTAGCACATAGAATCAACAAATCTAGAATTCATAGATCTATCTATTATAATAGTTCACTAAGAAAATACAAGAACAAGATAGCACAAAGCACAATAATGCAGGATATATGTGGTTCACCCCTAGCGTGGGGCTACGTCCACCAACTCTTTGTCTTCTTTATTATCTTCTTTCAATCCTCTTACATGCACAAAGCCACAAAACCCACTCTGCATAGGACAAGAGATCTGCATGCACCTTGCCAGGTCCTCCTTCCTCGAGTTTGACACAGCACAAAGCCTTCTTACAATCACTTTCACTTAGCTCTGCAAGTTCTCAACACACAGTATGCACAAATCATTTACAACTATTTTCACTTAGCTCACTGGCTTACAACTGACTCCTTCTTACATCACCTATATATCTATTTATATATTACAAAAGAGGCCTAAACATGGGTAAGAACCATGGTCCGACATCCCATACCCGTTACATAAACCCTAAACCCAAAAATCCCACAAAATGGGGAAAGATCCTGCGATCTCCACTTCGCTTGGCGCTTTGTCTTCGACCAGCCTGTCGAAGTCCCAAAAATGGTCAAACACAACCAAGGTTCTCCAAAACTTGGTTGAGGGCCAACAGTGCACTTGGATTCAAAACCCACAAAGAAATGTTCTCCAGAAATAAGACAAAAGTAATCCATCTCAAGATATTTGGTTGTCCATGTTTGTACACATTCTGAAATAAAGGATAACTAAGTTGGACCCTTCAGGAAAGAAGGGAATATTTGTCAGATACTGTGAGGTCTGTAAGGCCTTTAGAATTTACATACTAGGTTACCATCATATTGAAATCACCAGAGATGTAACCTTTGATGAATATGTTGCACTTATGAGATCAAGGAGATGTCAGCTTGAAGAAGTATATGAAGAAGAACATGTAGCTCCCATATTTGCAAAACCAGTGAAGGAAGTCACAGTTACCCCTGATGATGAGATTCAAGAAGATCATGATATGATAGAATCTCAAGAACCTCCCCAAATGACGATCTCTCACAAGACAAACCATATTGGGAAGGGGAACTCATTCAAAATGGAGAGAAGTATGTTTCCCCAGAAGGAACAATGCGAAAAATAAAGAAACCTAAGTCATTCTCCAGTTATACGGCTTTGATGTGTGATCTCATAGAAAAGGAAACTAGTTTATTTGAAGAATCCATTCAAAAGAAATATTGGGTGGATGCCATGATAGAAGAATACCAATCCATTATAAAGAATGATGTATGGGAAATAGTTCTGAGACTGAAGAACAAAGATGTGGTATCTTCCAAATGGTTGTACAAGATAAAACATGTTGATGATGGAAGTATTGAGAAACATAAAGAAATATTTGTAGCCCGTGGATTTTCTCAAAAGGAAGGCATTGATTATGAAGAGACATTTTCTCATGTAGCCAGATACACTTCAATCAGAACCATCATAGCTCTTGCAACCAAGATGAAGTGGAAGTTACACCAGATGGATGTGAAAACAACCTTCTTAAATGGTGTTATTGAAGAAGTGTACATAGAAAAAACACGAGTGTTTGAAGTTGAAGATAGAAAGACTCATGTTTGCAAGTTGAAGAAGGATATGTACAGGTTGAAACAAGATATTAGAGCTTTGTATGGCAGAATTGACAGTTTCCTAACGAGCTTGGGATTTACCAAGAGTAAATTTGATTCTAACCTTTACTTCAAGGTTATGAATGATGAGTCAGTTATATTGTTGTCATATGTGGATGAATTATTCTTAATTGCAGAAGAAAATCTCATCATTGAATGTAAGAAGAATTTCGTTGCAGAATTTGAGATGAAAGACCTAGGCCCGATGCATTATTTATTAGGTCTTGAAGTTTGGAAAATTCTAGAGAATATCTTCCTTAACTGAGGGAAGTATGCAGTTGAAATATTGAAGAGGTTTGACATGTTGGAATGTAAATCTATGAACAAAAAATGGAAACAAAGTTGAAGCTCTTGGTTGATACTTCGTCAGAATTGGTTGATGCTACTCTATATAGACAGATCATTGGATCATTTATGTATCTGAGGAATCCCAGGCCAGATATATGTTTTTATTTGAACACCTTGAATCAGTATCTGGTAGAGCCTAGACATGTTCACCTTGTTGTTGCAAAACATGTGATGAGATACCTTAAGGGTACGTTGGACTTTAGTTTCTGTTACACTAGAGATCATGACTTCAGACTGGTTGGTTATACTGATTCAGATTGGGCTGGAAGTGTTTCTCATAGAAAGAGAACTTCGGGATGTTGTTTCAGTCTGGGGTCAGCCATGACTTCGTGGAAGAGAAGGAAGCAATGTAGTATTTCTCTCAGCATGGCAGAAGGGGAATACATTGCAGCATGTTCCGCCAATTGTGAATCCATATGGCTTCGAAAGTTGTTGATAGGTCTATTCAATCTAGATATGGAATCCACCATGATTCTATGTGATAACCAGAGTTGCATAAAGATGACAGAGAACCCAGTGTTCCATGATAATTCGAAGCACATAGAAATCCGGTATCACTACATTCGTGATATGGTGCAGAGGGGAGTTGTAAAGCTCCAATATGTTGGCATAGATGAGCAGGTTGCAGATCTATTGATTAAGTCTCTGTCTCATGTAAAGTTTGAATACTTTCGATACAAGCTTGGTATAGTCTGAAAGGACCTCCCTCGAAAGGGGGAGTGATGTTGATGATAATATAGTATCCTGACCAACAGTGGGTAGCTTAGTTAGGATTTTATATCCTAAGGGACTGATCATCCCTGGACATATCCCGAAGGTCTAGTAAGGATGGTCTGTCAAAGTACATGTGCATGTATATGATAACTGTGGTCAATAGTGGTAGCTCTGTTAGGATTTTATATCCTAGGGAATCTTTATGATTCCTGGGTAGATCTCAAAGTTCTAGTAAGGACTTTCTGTCAAAGTATGACGTGGTAGCTCTGTTAGGATTTTATATCCTAGGGAATCTTATGATTCATGAACAAATCCCTAAGGTTTGGTAAGGACGTTCTGTCAGAGTACCACGAAATGTTGTTGTTACACCCGCCTCATTCTATTGCCCTATGATTATGATGTTGTTATCTCAACGTTGTGTTGATGATGTTGTTGGTCCAACCTCGTGTTGTTTATGATGTTGTATCGGCCTCGTGTTGTTATTGATGATGTTGTATCAGCCTAGTGCTATTGATGTTGTTGGTATATCTTTTATGCTCATTGATGTTAATGCAGAGGATGATGATGATGCTACTCCAGCTGCATGTTGTGAATGATGATGTTATTGATGATGAGAAAAACTTTCGATAATTTATTACACTGAAAGGCGTACACCTATTGACAATGGACACATTTAATAGGTATTTAGTTCTTAATACATTTTCTATGGACGAGATTAAATATGCCTAGAATATTCTTAGTCGTCCCAATAAATGAATGGCTCTGATTTCATCCATTAACTTTCGAGCTGTTATAAAGACATCCGCTTATATGTTTACTTTTTTACATTTACCTAATCGTGTTTACAAATTATTGTATTCACTAACTTATTTCCACATCTACCTGATTAAAAAATATTAAGATATTAAGGTGACCACATTTATGTGCTGGCATCACCAGCAATCGCTCGGAAGTTTAACAGCCAGTCGCCTTTCAGCGTTCACCAGTTGCGAGTTAGCGGCTGTGCTAGTAGATATGTCAATCAATGTTCTAGATGTTGATGATGTTGTTTCCCTCTCTCTCTCTCTCTCCTGATGATGTTGTAGAATACCCTTCTTGTTAAGGGGGAGTGTTGAAATATTGTAATTGCGAAGAATATTCTAATTATTGATTTATTATCATGTAGATCAAATCCCCTTTTGTGGATTGATCGTCGGGACTTATGTATGAACAAATCCCCTTTTGTGGATTAGTCAAACCCTAATTAAATGATGGTATTTGAGAAGTCGGCCCCTAGGGATAATTAAAGTGGTTTTAACCACTAGTTGAAGAAGTTGGCCTTGCTTGGTGAAGAGACATAACCCTAGCTCCCCTCATCTAGTATAAATAAGAGAGGAAGCCACCTCATTCACTCACTCACTAAATTCACTCATCTAGTGCACAAGTTTGGAGGTAGCAACAGTTGCAAGAAGAAGGAGAGAGAGGCACATTGCTCAATCTTGGATATTCTCTAGTGTTTTGGTCTTTGGTCTTGGCATTGTATTGGAAATCTATATTAAAGAAGTTTTTGTTGGGGTTTCTTCCCCATGAGGGTTTCTTATGATAAAATTTTGTGTACCTTGTGATTGTGTTTCTCTCAGTGATCCTGCTTATGCTATTATTGTCTAGTAAATTGAAAAGAACATAATAGCAGCTCTAAATTTATCATTTTCATCTCATCTTGTCTTCTAAATTGAATATATTGTATAAAGAGGTTTCCCCCTCGAAGTGGAATTTATTCATTGACTTTTTATCATTTTTAAGGCGATGTATCATAACAACTTGTTTGGAGGATACTATGAAATAATACTTACAAGATGATCAAGATTTATGCAATAGTTTTGGTGACACCTTCAACAAGGTCTTGAAAGACATGAAGAAGCACAAAAGGTACAAGGATAATCCCCCTTCAAATGTGAGACTCAAATAGATCATAGTTGGTTGGGATGTTAGAATTGATGTTTTGCAACAATTGATTGCTAATCGTGATGTATTCACTAATAGAAGGGGTTAATTATTTTTCAAGAGTATTAATGCAATCAAGGAAATAGATGGACACTCAAGTGTTTACTAAGATAATATTCTCACCAAAGAATAATACAAGTTGAAGTTGATTACATTCAAGACCATATTGTCTAAACAGTTTGATGGGATCATCACTTTCTTGGGGACAAAGATAAGGCAACAACTGAACGAACTTGTGGTTGAAAATTCTGGTATTTACTCAATTGTGCAAGAAAAACACATAGAAATAAGAAAGGCCCTATATTAAATATGTTCCTTAAGATTAAAAGAGAGGTCACAATGGGAACCATATGAGATTTCATCAAAGTATGGATCAATAAGACGTTGGATAAAGTCACCAAGACCTCATAAAATTCAGTTAGAATGGCAATTAGGGTTCAAAAACACACATGGCGATATCAGCTTATTATTTAAATCAAATATACTTACCCCATAGTAGTGTTCTTCATTACCCCATAGTAGTGTTTAGGGGGGGTGTTGGAGATATTACACTCACCTAGAATTATTTTCCTAAGTTTGATAGTCCAATGTTGACAACGCTTCCTTAGATGAGAATATTCTCTCTAAAGAATATTCCCCTACAAAATAGGGCGTTCCTCTTCAGTTAAGAGTTAGTTACACTTAGTTATACTAGTGGAAATCACTCATGCATGGAAACCTCGACTTTATCATCAGCAGTTGCATGTGTTTCTCTCACTTCCACATGTGTGACTCAGTTAACTGATGATTTCATGGATCGATTAACTAGGACTAGGTGGTAGATCACTCCATTTTCTATTAGTGAGTGTATATATATATCTACATCACTACTATGGTGCATTAGTTACTCATGTAGCCTATATCTATTGTAAATTATTCACTCTTTTAGTGTGGAATACAGTTAATAGAAATTTTCTCATTCTTTTCTCTCCAATTTTTCTCTCATCTTCTCACTTTTGCAAACTATGTTCGTTCTTCTAGTAGATATCTTTGTGCAAGTACTCACCACATTTTAAATGGTATCAGATCCTTGAGGCCACTATCAAGGATCGTCACTGGCACTCTTTTTCAAGTGCCAAAGACAGAACAAAGCAACAGAAAATATGGAATTTGTGTTTTACTCACTGGCAATACTTATCACGTCTCATAACTATTTGGAGTGGAAGCCAAAGATTCTACTTCTTCTCATAATTAGAGGCTTATACCAAATAAACTTGGCAATGGAAGTAGAGCTTGATTCCACTGATGAGAAAAATGACTTTCTCAATAGACAAGATATGGCCATAGGATGTATATGCATGTTTGTTTCTCCTAAACTTTTCCTTCAAGTATATGATGAATCACACGACTCAACTCTAAACTAATTATGGAGCATAATGGAGGTTCTATTTGGAAATAAGGAATATTTCATGAAAAAGGTTGATAATATAGAGCCAATATAAAATCCACTAGAAGATCAATCCTCTTAGTTTGAAGACCCTTCTACACAGGTATCTGCATAACTTTTTGTTCAATTCATTGAAGATGATGTCTACTTCATTTCAAATCTATTTTCTGAATTGCATAAGGAAGATATCATCCATTCATAACAAGAGTTGCATGTATAAACTTTATCATGTGTCATTTATGCATCCCAGGAGCCACATGCAGAGACTCCCATGCATGCATCTCATGAGCCAAAAATGGTTCCATGCACATCAAATTCAATTCTGACATTTTTTTAGCAGAATTTTCAAAAACAAATTGGATATTTAAATTCCTCTTGGAAAAATACCCAATTTCAAAAAACAAATCGTTCAAAACAGAGTCTCGGAAGTGAATTTATGAGCATTTTAAAATCAACAAAATTTCATCGTTTTTCAAGAAACAACTGCGCAGTTTTCAAAGTTTCATCCAAACTTCAATTGGATATTCTTAATTACAAAAAGAGAAAGTGGATATGTGTGAACACTCACTGGTGCATCTACTTCGTCATATTTGTTAAAAACCAAATATCAATATAGCATGGAAAAACCTCAGAATAAGTACTCAACGCTTTAAAAAGAGATAATTTCAGGTAATAAGCCTCTTCGAGGGGTCAACCTCCTTATACCCCACATAAATGTACAAATACAAGATGATTCCAAATTAAAATGTATCCTTGGTATATATAGGAAACTAGGAGGTACAATTACAACTAATGGACTCAAGCCGACATAAATAAAATAACATTACTAATGTAATATGCCCCAATTAAGGGGTAATGATCCATTATTTAGGGATTAACATGCCCCTCCCCTTGAGACAATTGTTGTCTGCAACACTTGAGTAACTCTGGATGTTTTTGTATAAAATACTCATCTTCCTAAGTGGAATATTCAGTCGATAGTTTCCTCCATTTAACGAGATACTCTAAAATGGATCTATTCCTCAGCTGCAGAATTCTTGTGTCAGTGATGGCTTCAGGCTACAATATGATTTTTCCTTCCTTGTCAAGTTCTGGAAATATAGTTTGAACTGGGATCTTATCACCTATAACCTTCTTTAAGCATGAAACATGGAAAACTAGGTGTACTTGTGAATATGCAGGAAACTCCAATTTTTATGCCATAGTACCAATCTTTTGCAACACCTTATAAGAGAAATAGTACTTGTTGGATTATTGAGAGTGGGGGTGAATCAGTAATAGCGTAATTATAATCCTTTTTCTCCAAATAATCCAAGTGTTATATTAATGTAGAATTATTATCCAATAATTAGCAATAGGAAATGAACAATCACACACATACACAGTACACCAGTGTTTTACGTGGAAACCCAAATCGGGAGAAAACCACGGAATGATTTTTCTTATATGTCTTGAATAATTACATTCATTGGAAGCACCAAATTCCTTTGTTTTCCAGCTGCAACTAGAAGGAGGATCCAACCCCCTAGTTTTTCAGGCTAAAACCTGAGGGAAGCTCCAACTCCCTAATTCTCTGGCTACAACCCCATGTGTTCTCTGGCTACAATCGAAAGGTGGCTACAACCACCTGTCCTTTCCCTATCCAACCGCCCTGAAGTATAAGTAGAATGATGGAACCACTATCAACCTGTCACTATGAGATATAATGTTGTACAATTGTATCAACATGTACCACTGACCTATATCCAATCTATACAACTACCCTGTAATCAAACTATACCTGAACTGAATATGTATCTACAAAAATACAACAGATACGCGACATGTAGTGTTGCAGCCCGCATATGTGCATTCCCTATATGTTATGCATCCCACGTATGTACACTACCAAACTCTTATGTAGCCTATGTATGACTTCTGAAAACTAGGGTTTCTTTTTTCTTGAAAACTTTTGATCCTCTGTAACTTTTGTTGTAGGAAAATCTTCCTGCGGATAGGTAGATTGCCTCAAAGAGCTAGACCCTAACTCTAAGACAGAAAGTGCTTAATGTGGAAACTGACTTCCTTTCAAATCTATACAAACTAATACATGAGAAGGAAGGAGAATAGCAGTACCTATTTATCGACGTTTGTCCCTGCATGCTCCAAATCGAGCTCCAAACTCTCGCTCCTCGCTAAGTCCTGTAGACAAACAAAGTACGACCACTTCCTACTCTATTGATATTAGCTTGAAAACAGATCTATCTATCAATGATAAGTTTATGTAAGATCATACACAAACTAGAAAGAAACAGGCCAAGCGTGTCATATTAATGAGAATAACGACAGTAGTACTTACAATCATAGATGCGAATGCGACAGCTTCATCAAGTCCCCTTTGTCTAACCCTTGCTCGAAAGATCCACAACCTGGATGATAGCAGCTTCATTGATCACTCTCCTTTCACTGACTGTGTGTTTCCTATGAGATCATAGGTTTCATGCTAGCAATTCTTCCCCCTTTTCACCATCATAGAAACTGCTTATATAGGTTAAGAGAAGCTTAACCTCTTGAGTTATATTTAGAACAAGTTGAGGAATTCCCTCCTTAGATCAGGGATCTCTTGATGGAACCAAGAATTCGAATGCAACTGCCTCCCAAACTTGAAATATCCTCCCCTTATTCTCCTCAACGGGCCAACTACTGCCTTAGATTAGATAGCACTCCCTCAAATGGGGCATCAGAGCGCTATAGCACTCCCTAGGAAGCTTAAGGGGAGCGCCAGCGGTCCAAGGATGGATAGCGCTCCTTCAGAGGGGAAGATAAGCATTATAACACTCCATGAGACCTTATAGGGGAGTGCTATCACTCCTAAGGCTGATGTAGGGGAGCGCTCACCTTCAAAACCTTTGTTTAAGAGCTCCTCTCAGGTGATAAGAGTTCCTTGACTTCAGTTAATCATTTTCCCTCCTCCAAATCAAGTGTATGAGATGTCCTAGATGTCTTAAGTGCCTCCTTAGTGTCATCATTATGGCAGCATGCTTAAACAACATTTGTAACACTTGTAAACAACTTGTGACACTTGCGAAAGTTGTAAGGAACATGTGACACTTACGACGGTTGAGAGGATCATGTGACACTTACGACACTTATCGAAGTGAGCAATATTGAGGTGTAACAGATTGCCCCCCAAAGTATGAAGTTAGAATATGTGAATTGATAAATGAAATGATTTGCAGACATTCAAGCAAGGGTATAGACTCGGAGAACCTGACGGAAGCTACACACAAACATCCAACAAATATCATGAAATATTTCAAAACCCAAGGCAGGCATACCTATGCTTGGGTGATCAGGACTTGCAAGATATGGCCGCCATAAAATACACTGCGGATCCATAATTGTATTGATAAAAAGGTATAGCCATGGAAGATACAATGTGGATCTATACTCTGATGACTCGGACTGACCGTAGCCACGAAGAATACACAGTGGATCTATGATATGACAAGACATAGCCACAACCAATACAAAGTGGATCTATGTAACAATGTATGTGTCATTTGTCCAATAGAAATTCCTTCACAACCTGGGCAAAGCATATATCAAAGTGGTCACTCAACCCAGGGTCTTCTTACCAATCCCAATATGGTACGAATCTAACCATGTGAATATATGTCCTGATGTCGAACATGGCAGAAACCACTTGATTACCTGTCAATGGTGTGAACCGTTAACAAGCGCGAGGGAAATCACCATTAATGCCAATGATTCCCAAGGTACCCTAGTACATTCCAGCGAATGTGAATAGATGAGCTAAGGTCGAACATCCGTGGAATCATCTGATCAGAGGTCAATGATGTAAACCTACTGTCAAATGTGAGGAGGCCTTCCATTGAGGCATGCAGGTCCCAAAGTACTAACTGGTTTCTAAGTCTGATTCCCGGATAATGTATTGAAGTCGACAAGAATAGACTCGTCGAGGGAGGGCCTTAATGTATCCCCCATCAACGACACAAAATGGACATAGAGATGTAATTGATAGATCAAACGAACATGGACTGACATAGGTTTTGAGGCAAGATATTTGGGATGGATGGCTCTAGAGGCGGATACTTCCCTTGAACACTGAGGCACAACAACAAAACATGACATGGACCAAAACTATGCAGTGGATACTGTGACTTGTGTCGGGTGACCCAAAGGAGTGAAAGGAACTCAAGGATTGGCTCAGTGCAGAGGTTCAGTGGATTATGATATGTGCAAATGACAAAGTGTCGTGTTCAAGGGCGACTCTAAGAATTGTTGGATAATTTTCTCAAGAGACTGCTTGGCTTGCTCCTTTCAATTTTTCCCCCACCCAGATAGACGAGTACCTCTTTTTGATTTAATGAACTCGAGGAGGATAACACATGCTCGATATAACTCACCTTCGGTAAGTTCCTCTTCCTTTGTTTAACGAACTGGAAGAAGTAAGGGATAGGTCTCATATGGGCCTGTCAATGTGTGTTTTAACGAGTCCAAAGATAGAAAACTTGAAGGTTTTTCAGGATTATAGAGTTTGGAAAAACACTTAAAAGAGAACTCTCTTATTTCCTTTTTCATACAGTAGTCTAACGAGACCGAAAAAGAGATAAACTATGGCTTGAAAGATTCCCTTTCTAACCTTTTAACGAGCGTGAAAGGAAGCAAGGTCACTCGACAATCTTTTCATATTTATAGAGTCTGAAAAGAGTTTAAAGATGACTCCAGGGGGGTTCCTTTTTTGTGTGTTCGTGTATCTGTACGGGTCCGAAAAAGAGATAAAGGTTTACCCGGTTGCATTCTCATATTTTCGAGCTCGAGAACGAACTAAGACTATGCTCATAAGCGTGACAAGGTAAATAATCCATCAGAATTGCCAGGAAACCTGTGATGCCAAAACTACAAACCAGGGGTTTAGTGAAGCCATTATTTTGTTAGAGAAACCCATAAATGACTATACCTTATAAAAAATGGAAATTTATAAATAGCAATACAATGAAAATTCCATTTACCATTTCATTTTGCACAAGGATTTTGGAGTAGTGGAGATTCTCATTTTGAGGTGGATCTTGTTTTGCTCGCTGTCGGAGCTACAGTTCACCGTTTCGCTTGCCTTTTGGACCAGGTAGATCTTCATCTCTCCTTCTTTCAATTACATGGTTTAATATTCATTTTTATAGCATCATTTAATTTAAAATATGAAGCCCTAAGTTTCCCCAAAAAGATCAAAATCGGCCTCTTTTAAAAATGATGGGAAAAGGGGATTCTTTTTGCAAAAACGTTCTAGAAGGGGATGGCCAAGATGCCAACGCCTCAATAGCTGATTGGATGGGTCATTTTTGGCAAAGAACCCATGAAAAATCCCCACATATGCCCACGCATCCATAAAGAAATCGTTTGCATTTAAAAACGTTTCATTGTTGTATGATGGATATTAAATGGCTAAGAGAGGGCGTGGTGATTGTAGAAGAGGGTGTGGTCTCTTTAAATGATGTGGGCATTAGATTTCATGTTTTTTAGATTGCTTTTAAAAAAATTTGAAATGCCAAAACATTGAAATAATGAATTTCTTTATTCTTTTGTTTTGTAGGTGATTCCGGCGATCATGATCGAGTGGAAAGAAAGAGAACATGAGATGGATGACTTAGCCGCCTTGCGGAGTCCTCGCACAAGGGCCTCATTGCGAGCTTGTGGCTTACTAAAGTTCTTCAAATTGCAAAAAATGAAGAAGGACATTTTGTTGCTTGAGCACATGATCGGCCTATGGGATGTTGCAGAGAAAGGATTCTGGATTGGCACACAACTTTTAACCATTGAGTTAGAAGACGTGTATTTTTTAACTGGCCTCTCGAAAAGAGGGGTTCCCATATCTTTTTCTAGGCAGAGGGCGCTACCTGAGCAAGTGGACGTGTATTTGGCACGTCACTGTGTCCCAGGAGCAATACTGGTAGGGGGTAGAATCTAAGAGCTACCCCTCTGGTCCATACTGTTTTCCATCACGAGCGTGATGGGCAGTACTAGCATGCATCTGGCATCAAGGTCGTAGGTGGCTTATGGTGTTCAGTGTTTAGAACCAACACTGTTCAACTGGAGTGCAGGGTTCCTTCGAAATGTGAAGGAGCAGTTTTCACAATGCAGGACGGGACAGAAATAGTTTGGTTATGGCTCTTTTCTGGTATCATTTTTTCTAGAGCGCATCCCCCAGATGCAGCCTCAGATAGCACTGGCGGTGCGACCAGTGGACGAACCAAGGATGGAGAGGTGGACTAGTCTGTCTCCGAGGCTAGTAGCGGAGTTAGAGTTCTGTTTCACTGGCGATTTCTTTGCCTGGCTGAGACGGCAGTATCTCTAGATAGAGGACTTCCCGTATGCTGAGGTGGATTTCCGCGGGAGTATGGATTTGATTTTACCCACGGGGGAAGATTGGGATGCTTCAGGTAAGAGACTGAGCAACACCTTGTCTAATTTTGTTTTTTTTTATGTATATATATTTTTTGGGGGTATGTAGAAGAGTTTTTAACAGATGTATTGTTTTCAACATGCAGACAAGGGAGCAGTGCGCCCGATCGATATATCGATACTAGGACATCGCGGGGGCATTCCGATTGTAGTAGATCTGGCAGTACCAGTGATAGGTCTCTAGGAGGTTGAAAGAAACCTTCAAGGCCTCACGATGGGCATTCCTCCTCTATGGAGGGGAGAAGTGCCTTTACATATGTAGAGGCACATTGTGGGAGTACCAAAGAATATCAATTCTCTACTGAGGCGCGTAGTGCGCGTGGTGATGTGTTACTCGCAGCACAATGTAGTGCGGGGAGATTAGAGTCTCTTTGGTGATCATATTTTTGTATGCCTTGTCAGGCGACGTTGTATGGGTGTAAAGACCCAATATTTTTCTTTTCTACATACTTTTTGATGTAATCCAAACATTTCAGTCACGCCATATATATATATATCTATATATATATATATATATATACAGTCTCGAGTTTTCTACAGTGTCAAATGATTTGTACATGATGATGTCTGTGATGTGTTTTTAATTTACATGTAATGTACAATTTTCGTTTCCTTAAATCTTATATGCGGGCAAGATACCGATCCATGATGTAATTAGATAACGAATCCGAAACACTATTAAGTTCTCTTGGAATGTGTCTATATTCAATGTAATCGAACATTCATTCAAGACGGCGAACTTGTAGGTGGAGACGTAGCAGGATAGGACTACGGATAGCGTAGATACGGTTGAGTTGATAGACCACGAGTTGAAAGTCTAAGTGAACAATGATACGAGAGATACCTAGGGAGGAGGCTTGGGTCAACAATCCGATGACAGCATGATATTCTGCCATGTTGTTGGTTGTTGGTCCTAAGCAGATACCTCCTGAACTCACCACCTCGTCAAATTGGTAAATAACCCATGTTGCCGAAGTAATGTTCCGAGTATGTCGACTAGCGCCATCTGCAAACCCAAAAAATATAGGAAAGGAATATGTCATCTGCACATGAAAACACAAGCACATTCATGAGTGGAAATGGTAAAGACTCAAGCACGCGAAAGAAATAGACACACCAAACTAAAATACAATAATGTGCAAAGTACAGATGCTAGGTGATCTAGGCATAGTACTTTTTAAGGTAAAGCCCGTTTTGGGGCTCTCCCAGGGAAATTCCATCATGATCTACTAATTCGTAGGCGCCTCTGTGTAGAACACGCTTCACAATGTAAGGACCGTGCCAGAGAGGTTCTAACTTTCCTGTCCCCAATTTATCATGAGCTTGGTCATAGATGAGGACTAAGTCTCCTTCTGCAAAAGTCCGAGGGTGGACAGATTTGTTGTATTGACTCTTAATTCATTTTTGATGTGCCTCATTAACGAGAGCAGCATCACGACGTGTTTTGTCCAGCTTGGATAGATACAAGAATCATTCTTCTTCAGTAGAAGTATGGGGCAGGAGTTCTACTTTCATTTTGAGTTATGGAATCTCACACTCGATTGGTAGAACGGCTTCAATGCCATACACCAACTAGAAAGGAGTAAATCCAGTTGAGGTTTTCACAGAAGTGCGATAAGCCCAGAGAACGGAGAAAAGTTGTAAATGACACAATGTCTTGTTTTCCCCTACCATGCGTTGGATCATGGTTTTTAGGACTTTGTTGATGGCCTCAACTTGTCCGTTAGCCTGAGCGTAGTAAGGGGATGAGTTTTCATGGCGAAAACCCAATTTGACATGTAATTCGCTCATCATCTGGTTTTTGAATTATGCACCATGATCAGTGACAATGGCACGTGGTACACCAAAACGAGTTATGATATGGTTGAAAAGAAACATAGCTGCGGTACGACCATCGTTCAGGAAGGTAGGCATAGCCTCAGCCCATTTGGTGAAGTAGTCGACGGCGACGATTATATAACCGTGCCCCCCGGCTAAGGTAGGCTTACACTGCATGAAATCGATACCCCACTTAGCAAAGGGGTCGATGGAGATAATGGGGTGCAGCGCAATAGGGTGGGTGTGTGCCTTCTTGTTAAAGACTTGGCAGGGTGGGCATTTTTTGACCGCCTTGATGCAATCTTTGAAAATCGAGGGCCAAAAGTAGCTGGCACGTAGGATTTTTTGGGTTGTGGCCATTCCGAAAAGGTAACCACCACATGCACCAAGGTGATAATCGTTCAACACGTGTTCAGCCTCCTTGTGAATCAGACATCGTCGAAGGATGGTGTCAATACCACGGTGATACAAGGTGTCGTCGATGATGAGATAACGACGAGAGTGGTGATGAATGCATCGACACTCTTCGTGAGAAATGTTGGGATGAAAACATTGGGTTTGAAGGTAGAGGAGAATGTCTCCGTACCAAGGATCGAAGGTGATGATGAGGAAGAGAGATTCATCGGGGAGATAATCTCTAGGTTCAAATTCTTCATCGGCATGAGGGAGAGCACAGATAAGCTCTGCAAACACCAGGGATTTTTTGGCTTTGGCCTTCGTAAACTCAAGATCAAATTCTTGAAGAATAACAATCCATTTAGAATATTTTCCCCCAAGTACTTGACGTGTCAAGACGTGGTACATGGGGTTGGAGTCCACGATCACCGTGGTGGTGTGTAATAAGATGTAATGGCAGAATATCTAGACAGTGATGACGGTTGCCAGAGCCAGTTTCTCGACATGTGAATATCGGATTTTAGGTCCATATAGACTCTTTCTCAGGTAATAAATCACATGTTCTTTTCCATTGGGGTCCTCCTGAACTAACACCATTGCAATAGTGGAAGTGGAGGCGGCCAAGTAAAGGATATAGTCCTTTGTATAATCCGGAGGGTGTAACAAGGGAGTGTGGGTCAAGGTGTGCTTGAGAGCCTTGAATGACCATTGGGCAGTGTCATCCCAGATGAAAGGGGTGTTTTTCTGCAGTAACCGCATGAATCCTTTAGTTATCTCGGCATAGTTGCAGATGAAACAACAAAGGAAGTTTGCTTTGCCTTGCAAACTTTGGGGTTGGGTTAAATTGGTAGGTGGGGGTAAGGCTAGAATGGCCTTAATATTTAACGGATCCACCCTGATCCCATCTTTGGAGACAATGAAACCAAGGAGTCGACCGGATTCGATAGCAAAAATGCACTTGTGTGGGTTCAAGAAAATACAGTAGAACCGACATCGAAGAAAAATCGCCCTCAAGTGATCAATGTGATCGGATCGATTGGATGAGTGGGTGGGTAAATCATCGAGGTAAGGCTCTGTGATATGCTTGATATCATGGAAAGCATATGACATGGCCCGCTGGAAAGTAGCACCAGCATTTTTGAGGCCAAATGGTAACTTTCGATAGGCAAAAGTTCCCCATGAGCAGATAAAGGTTGTCTTATGTTGATCAGCAGGTAAGATTTCAATCTGGTTATACCCAGAAAAGCCATCCATGAAAGAGAAGATTATGCTCCCTGCGCAATTATCGATGATTTGGTCGATGAAGGGTGTAGGGTAGTTTTCCTTGGGACAAGCTTTGTTGAGATCTCAATAGTCAACGCAAACACGGATGGTCCCTTGTTTTTTGGCAACCGGAACAAGGTTGGAGACCCATTCTGTCAAAGGGATGGGGTAGATAAAGCCAGATTTTAGAAGTTTTTCAACTTCTTCCTTTATAGCTGCAATTTTCTTGGGATGAACCGGGCGAAGATTTTGTCGAACAGGTTTCACGTCAGGGTAAGTTTTGATTTTATGTACGACAATTGAAGGGTCGATCCCTGGCATCTCCTCGTATCTCCATGCGAAGACATCGCGGAATTATTTAAACAAAGCGGTGTAAGAGACCACTTCCTCGGGTATGCAGTTAGCACCAAGGTTAATGTTTTCCACGACACCTTCTTTGATTGAAATGTCAATAATGATTGTAGTAGAGATGTTGCCCATGTTCCCCTCAGAGAGAGTATCTTGTGTGAGGATAGGAGATTGCGGAGCATCAGTAACATCGGGAGGGAAGATAGAGCATATGTCTTGGTGAATTTCTTCCAAAGGTGGAAGAAAAGAGGATCGATGATGGTTATCATCCCAAGGCAGATCGTCAATGCCAAGCATTTACATAATAGATTCGTCAAAAGGAAAATTTTGGGAAATGTAATCAATGGCAGACGACAAGGAATCCAACCATGAGGGCACCGAGTAGGCATCAGGTGCCAATGAATGTGAATTGTTGGAAGAGGCAGAGGTAGATTGAATAGCTACGTATGCGACCTCCGCTGGGCTAAGTGGCATAGTGTCACCGAGCACATCGAATTCCAGAGGACTAGGTACAATCCAAGGATCAGATGATTCCAAGGATTGATAAGGCATAGTCAAGATCATATTGACGGCGGAAATATGATGTGCGGTAGGTGGAAGTGGTGTAGGGAAAGTACCCATAAGGCTAGAATCTTTCAATAAGCCAACACCAACGCTTTCATACGTAACTGGGTGGTCTCCCAAAAAAGGAATGTTGTTGGTGGCAGGGATGCGAGCGTCGGGTGTACAGAAATCAAGCTGATCGATGGTGACAATTTTGCCTTGATGGGGGAATTGTACACATCGGAACACCGATGAGGCAATGACAGTCATAGCGTAGAACCAACTTCTTCCAAGTAGTAGGTTGTAATCGAGGGGAGCATCGACCACCTCGACATCAACGGTAATATTTTTGCCGCCTAATTGAACGGCTAGGGATTGTAATAATCCGTGAGGATGAAAACCTCATCCATTGAAAGCACGTAAAATCATAGGGGATTTGTTAAGGGCAGGTGATTTTAATCCTTTCCAACAAGCTAAAGACATGACACAAGTAGAGGCTCCCTCATCCAAGATAGTTCGGTGGATTTGTTGATTGTGAACAACAACGTCGATTTGAAAAGCTAGCTGGTGGGAGAGTCACGGTTGATGGTCATCCAGATTAAACATGAGGTTATT
This sequence comes from Picea engelmannii, assembly GCA_009831015.1. Classification (NCBI taxonomy): domain Eukaryota; kingdom Viridiplantae; phylum Streptophyta; class Pinopsida; order Pinales; family Pinaceae; genus Picea; species Picea engelmannii. Next base: position 76,154 of record ML816915.1, read on the forward strand.
TGATGACTCAGGATCAAAAGCATCGATAGAAGCTAAGAGCGTTCTACGTTGGCTGGGACAGTGTTGTAGAACTTCCAAGGTGGACATAGCGCACGGGGCTTGGGCCAAATCTTCTACAATGTTGTAGTTTTGGGCAGCCCGTGAATTAGGATTGAAGGTAGATTTTTGGATGGTGCTCTTAGGAGGGTGTAAGATGGAGTCAAAAGAAGGTTTCTCAATCTGAAGTGGCCCGGATGGCGGGCTGGCAGACGGAGGACTAACGAAAGATGGTAACGGGTCTGGTATGGGACCATTAGTAGTCTTCGGCTTATCAGGTTTAATTGGCATGTCATATGTCACAAAGAGAGTGGTTAGATTAACCCTGTTAAACATGTAAATGTGGGCACTTGTCGAGGCCTCATCATGGGATTGGTTGGAACTGCCCCCTTTAGTGGGGGTTTGAGCAACCAAAGATTGCTACTGTGGAAAAGGTTGAGTAAGCACAGAGGGTTGTGGATTTCCCTTGAAAATCTTGGCCACTTCATCACGATGTGGGTAGTCTCGAGTGTAGTGATCATCACCACAAATGAGACATGGAAATTTCAGTTTTCGTTGTGGTTGTTTCCCAGCAGTAGGGGTTTGTGGTTGATTTTTTGGTTGTTCGTTGTTATTGTTTTTCTTTGGTTTATTTCTCACTTTCTTCTTTCCCCCAGGTTGTTGTGAAGGGGTTGATTGGACCGCATTCACCTCAGAGACCTGAGTTTGATGGGGGGTAGAAGATGCTGCAGTTGGGATAGGAGCAGTCATTGAAGCGGACCGTTGAATCGTTCCAGTCGACTGGGAAGTAGATTGGGTTTTGACGGAGCCAATAACTCCATCCACGTGCGAAGCAGACGATGGTTTGGATGGATCGTTAGTGGCACAGGTAGAATTCGGTATCAACTCGTATAGAGAACCAGACTGTGAATAGACTAAGTCTAAATACTGAGCTCGGGCAATAGCTTCTTCCTCGGTGACTACACCACCCATGGCAACATCACGAGCGATCTGGGGTAACAATGATTTAGTGAACCATTCCACTAACAATTGGTCAGGAATGACCACTTTGATTAGCCTTCGTCATCATCTCCACTCATGAATATGATCAGAGATATGTACAGAAGTTGTCTGATGAAGGGAGGTTAATAATTCAATACCCGTCTTGTATCGAATGGGTAGTTGGAAGTGTGTGAGGAAGGACATGGCGAGGGAGTTGAAATCGTGAAAAGATGCGCGTGGTAGTTCAATATACCATTTTGTCGCGGAACCCGTAAGCGTTCGTTGGAAAAAACACAAATGTATAGAATCGTCCATGAGGGAGTTGGATGCACACCACAAATGGAAAGTCATCATGTGGTTGTTTGGGTCTTCTCCGGACTTTCCGTCGAATTTTGGGATATCAGAAGGAAGTTTAGCTGGAATAGTTGGCCAAACCGAAGAATGATAAATGGGATCATTCGTTAACTGAGACAATTCTGGAAGGTCCAGGGTAGCTAGAAAAGGTAGTTGTCGATTAACCTGTGGGTAATGCTGGTGTGGCATGGGGACACCAGTGGGGCCAATCACAGGGTTATGTGGATAATTGTAACTAGTGGGCCCTCTTGTATGAGGTTGGCGTTGACCAGGGTACATAGGATTTGAGGTGTTTTGAGAAACATGTGTGAGTAGAGGATAACTGGATGGGTTTTTAGGGTTATAGGTTGGGTTTGGCATTTGTCCATAAGGAGGTTGTTGCGGAGTCTGAGAATTTTGTCCTGCCGAGAACTGTGGGTTTCCTGGAAAAGGGACGTTCCACGGATTAGGTGTGGCAAACACATTTTTTCCATACGGTTGATGGTAGACTCTGGATTGAGGCTGCCCCCCAGCATGAGGGTGCCCCCCAAATGGAATTTTCCCTCTGGTGGGAGGATTCCCCCCAGCTTGAGGTAGAGTTCCCGAAATTTGAAAACCAGACATAAATGACTGACCAGTACCGCTAATCGGATTGGGGCCACCAGGACTGGTCCCTCTGGGTTGTTGGATAGGTATGGAACTTCCCATTATAACTTGGGTATTAGTGGTTGTGGGAGTATTCAGTGCTATGTACCCAAAAGGGAGTGTAGGTCTTGGTGTGACAAGTGTGCCAATCGTAGCTTGGTTGACCACCGCATTACCGGCGGGAATAGTCGGAATGTGAGGGACTGTGGTAGAATGGGTTGTCTGGAGGGGAAGAGTAGACCTTGGGCCAATGGGAAATGTGTTCGTACCAACGGGCGGTGTGGCCGTAAAAACGGTGGTACTGGTAAAATGGTTTAGGGGTACGATGTAGGTAATAGGTGCGTCAGCACCCACGCCTGTTCCATAAAGATCCCGCACCATGCGTGGTGGACTTCGAACAATGTCTGTGGTCCAAAAAGGGTCATCAGATAAAGGGTTTTGATGAGACCCAGTCGTAATGTCAGAAGGATTGACGACGACAAATTCACCAGCGGAATTCAGTTGGAGGACACGTCGTTCATATCCCTCCGGAATGCGGAAAGCTTCCGGAGACTCTGAAACAATTCAAAAATTCTCTAAAGGAGTGGGAACTTCCTCCTGGGAAGTTGTAGTGTCTTGAACCTCGCTCTATTGAGGAGATTCCTCTGTAGAATGAGGGGGTAAAGGGGTGTTTCCTTCCATATTTTCTGGAGGAAGTCCCTGTAGCCTCCTTGAATGGCGTGGAGGGTCGATGTTGGCGAAAAAGAGTCAGAGAAAAAGATCTATGGCCAACTACCGAAAAGAAACAGCATACGCTAATAGAATCTAAGAATCACAACCAAGCAAACAGGACCTTCTCTCGATGACCATACTAGTTGGTGATGAAATCCAACATCGTGTGATCAAGTCAAGAAGGGGTGGGAATAGGGTGGAACAGTTACAAAGGCGACCTGCTTAACGGACTTACGCCTTGGTGCAAGCTTCCACACAGTAATTGTGGATTTACCCTTCAAGGAGCTCGAGTGAGTTTGACCAATGTTTGCTCCAGGTACAATGAGACTTCCCTTCACTGTCACCTTGTGTAAGACCCTAAAGATTATGGCCACTAAGGTTACCAATTCGCAGTCAGCCCCTGGGCGGGAACAGTCAACAGTCCGATCTGAACGTACGGGCAGGGTATCGAGCCCGAAATCAACCAAAAGGATTCCACGCGGTAATTGTGGGTTTACCTTTAAGCGATCCCCATAATATGATCTGACCACCACAATCAGTTAAACCACGGAGGGATAATCTCTGTAACTCACCCGAATACGAACTCATGCGTAACCCCTATGTGAGAGGGGGATCCCAGGCAGACTTATACGATAATTGGATTTGACTCTCCCTAACTCAGGATGCTAATGTTTGTTTTGGAAACTTTGGAGAGTTATGCTCACAGCCTAATCCAAAGTACTAAGCCTAGTCTACTGTTGGGGGAGGATCCTAGAAAAGAAAAAGTTCTAGATAATTTTTTAATTAGCGTTCATTTTATAGCTGTTCTTTACTCAAAAGTGGTGCATGGAAGTGAAACAAATGGAATTGTGACTCAGTCCCAAAAATGCATCAAAGATGATAAGCATTCATTTCTTTTTGATGAACATCTATCTAAGGGAGAGAGAGAGTTCTTTCCACTAACAAGCACTAATAAGGAATGTTCTCAAACAAATTTTCCTCAATCAAATCCTAATGTGATGCTAAAACTTTTGATATACCTTCTAACATGCACAATCAATCATGAAGATGCTTTTTTTATTGTTTGCATATGAAAAATGATTAATTCAAAACAATGCTCATCTTGCTAATTATCTTTTTGGATGAATGAAAATTAGACCAACACAAGCAAGAATCATACAAACAATACACCCTCTCGTTGCGATCAAAACAAGAAGCGAAAGAAAAGAAACAATCAAGGGAAAACCAAGAACTTCACACCAAAAGAAATGTTGAAAAACAATGATCCTAACTAAAACCAAATGAAAATATATGTAGGCCTTTGATGACTTTCACCAGAGTTTTTCACTCAGTCGAAAAGGAGAGAAAGACAATGCATGGGTTTCAAACTCCAAATGGTAGAAAAAATCAACAACAATAGTGAAGGAGGCTACAAAATCCAAACAACAAGATGTTTTTTCTCCAAAAAGACAGATGTTAAAGCTGGAAAAGAAGAAGGATTGACTCATAAGGTGACCCAGCAAGAGAAACACAGAGGTAAAACCCTGGAAAAAAAAATCTGCAAGGTTTATTGGCCAAAGGAGGGTTGGCGCTCTATTGTCAAGGACAAGGAGAGTTATAGCACTCTGCATAAGGCACTCAGGGAGCGTTGGCGCTCTATTAACATAGGGACAGGGGCGACAGGTTCAGAAAGCTCCTAGAAGTCTCAAAAATCCAAAAATTGCAGTTCGGTTTCGACAATTAGGCTGAGTGTGATGGGGTAGGGAGTCAATCAACTCATGAAACCAATCAAAAGAGGAGTGAACCAGGTCTGAAACATTCAAGGGGTAAAACAAGGTATATGAGGAGAAATCAAAACAAGGAGTTTCAATTTGAGGACTCCCTAGCGGAGTTGCCAGTTTTTGTTGTAGAAAAATCTTCTTGCGGATAGGTAGATTGCCTCAAAGAGCTAGACCCTAACTCTAAGACAGAAAGTGCTTAACGTGGACACTGAATTCCTTTCAAATCTATACAAACTAATACATGAGAAGGAAGGAGAATAGAAGTACCTCTTTATCGACGTTTGTCCCTGCACGCTCCAAATCGAGCTCCAAACTCTCGCTCCTCGCTGAGTCCTGTAGACAAACAAAGTATGACCACTTCCTACTCTATTGATATTAGCTTGAAAAAAAATCTATCTATCAGTGATAAGTTTATGTAATATCAGACACAAACTAGAAAGAAACAGGCGAAGGGTGTCATATTAATGAGAATAACGACAGCAGTACTTACAATCGTAGATGTGAATGCGACAGCTTCGTCAAGTCCCCTTTGTCTAACACCTACTTGAAAGATCCACAACCTGGATGATAGCAGCTTCATTGATCACTCTCCTTTGATTGATTGTGTGTTTCCTATGAGATCATAGGTTTCATGCTAGCAATTCTTCCCCCTTTTCACCATCATAGAGCCTACTTATATAGGTTAAGAGAAGCTTAAACTCTTGAGTTATCTTTAGAACAAGTTGAGGAATTCCCTCCTTAGATCAGGGATCTCTTGATGGAACCAAGAATTTGAATACAACTGCCTCACAAACTTGAAATATCCTCCCCTTATTCTCCTCAACGGGCCAACTACTGCCTCAAATTAGATAGCGCTCCCTCAAAAGGGGCATCAGAGTGTTATAGCACTCCCTAGGAAGCTTGAGGGGGGCGCCAATACTCCAAGGATGGATAGAGATCCTTCAGAGGGGAAGATAAGCATTATAACTCTCCCTGAGACCTTATAGGGGATCTCCAACGCTCCTAAGGATTATGTAGGGGAGAGCTCACCTTCAAAACCTTTGTTTAAGAGATCCTCTCAGGTGATAAGAGTTCTTTGACTTCAGTTAATAATTTTCCCTCCTCCAAATCAAGTGTATGAGATGTCCTAGATGTCTTAAGTGCCTCCTTAGTGTCGTCATTATGGCAGCATGCTTAAACAACATTTGTGACACTTTTAAACAACTTGCGACACTTGCGAAAGTTGTAAAGAACATGTGACAGTTGAGAGGATCATGCGACACTTACAACACTTATCGAAGTGAGCAATATTGAGGTGTAACAACTTCTTTCACATAGATCTGTAACTTGTCACTGTATCCAGACTGTAACTGTACCCTGTGCATGCATCCTCATATATAACATTTACTCAAGGAAACTATGTCTCTCTCTAGTCATGTGTCATATATGTATGTGTAATCATGAACAAGTATAATATCCCTCACATGATCTTAGTCATCAACCCATTTCTGATATTCGGTCTCTCAATACATAAACTACTACACAAATACAAACTCTCAACCATGTACTATAAAAACCCTTAGCCATATGCCAAGAAATACAAGATGTGCCTCACAAGAAGTATCAATGATGAATATACTAGCACTGTATTTCTATAGATATGACTTATGTAGAAGATCTCATGAAGCCACTAGTCTCTCTAGGGAGAATCCTCAAATATCCATTGTCATTCCTCATGCATACATCAAAATCCAACTATTCATAGAAATAAGATGTACCTTTTGAACCAATGGATGGATCTGATGTATCTGAGCACTTTAGACCTTCCTGGGAGCTTGATCTTAGAATCTAGAACCTATGCATCTTCATCTCTTCAAGTTTCCATGGATTTACCAACATGTATGCACCCTAATGCATTGTCAGCCCGCGTATAACTCAACATGTACGCAGCTTGTACACAGACAACCTGTGTATAACTCAGCATGTGCATAGCTTGTACACAGACAGCCAGCGTATAACTCAGCATGTACGCACCTTGTACACAAATAGCCCACATGCACCTCAGAAAATAGGGTTTTGTTGTAATTCCGAGAATTTTGTCGTCAACTCTTCATGCTACCTCAAACATTTGCCACTTCATATGTATCCACAAGTATTTATAAGAAGATTTACACAAGAAAATAGATATACAATATGTACAAGTGTGTGTATAATGAGTGAGCTTTGCCTCTTATTTATATATTCATGTAGCCTTACACTTTCCTTATTTTAGGGCTTCTTCATTTAAAGTAATTTCTTTTGCAAATCACTTTGACCACTGGGGGCTTCTATAATACTTATGAGGGGTTCTCCAACTTCATATGGCCATAACTCTCTAACCGTGAGGAGTTATGTGATGTTCCACATACCACTGGAAACAGCATGACAAGCACTATCCATCTAGGATAGTTTCACTGACAAATTCATTGTCCTTCATCTCATTATTCCTCAAATAAGCATGGGTTCTCTCACTCCGCAAAGCATCTTCCCGTGAGGGATTTCACCATAAGGGGACCACTTTGGAGTTCATCCATTTTTACTTCTTATCAACCATGACAAGACAATAATGAGTCATATTTACATCAAACAAACTTGGGTCCATTACCCAAACCTTGTGCTACGGGGCTTTGTTAAAGGGTTGACATCAATGACAACCAACCTTAATCAACAGTAATTTGGTGATAATTTATTATCCTTCTTGGCTTGCTTGAGGGACATTTTTTTGTATGGTTGTAGTATTAAAAACCCCCAATCCCCTACTTCAAAACTTCTTTCACTATGATGTTGATCTGCTTGTTGTTTCATGTGAATTTTTTCCATGGTCAAGTTGTCCTTTAATATTTGGAGAACTTCTTGTTGATGCTCGATGTGATCTTCCACTGCTTGAACCTTAGATTTTTCTTTTAGAGAATAAGTGATGGAAGGAGGGTGGTATCCATAGAGTACCATAAATGGTGACATTTTTGTTGTATTATGAAAGGAAGTGTTATACCACCATTCTGCCAAGGGTAACCATTTGAACCATTGTGCTTGTTTACCAGAGACAAAGCAATGAAGGTAGCCTTCCATACATTTTTTCACTATCTCGGTTTGTCCATTAGATTGAGGATGATAGGATGAGCTATGAGACAATTGAGTACCCAAACAAGAAAATAATTATGTCCAAAAATGTCCAGTGAATATGGGATCTCTGTCACTTACAATAATCTTTGGGCTTCCATGTAGCTTTTGAACTGTCTCTATGAATGTGGTGGCAATTGTACTGGCTTTTAAGGGAGGAGAGAGTGAAAAAAAGTGTGAGTACTTGGTGAGTATATCAACAATCACCATGATGACACTCTTTCCTTCAGACTTTGGTAACCTTGTTATGAAATCCATGGAAACCTCTCCCTAGCGCTGACTTGGGATGGCTAATGGTTTTAAAAGACATGGGGTATTAATTGTTTCCACCTTATTTTGTTGGCAACCCAAACATTCTATGGAAAACCTTTGAACATTAGTTTTAAGGCCATCCCAAAAAAATTCCTTCTTAACTGTATGGTAGGTTTTCAAAAATCTTGAGTGCCCTCCTACTGGAGAGGTGTGCAATTCCAATAGTACCTTTTGTTTGAGTTGGGAGTTCTTACTTAAATATAAGCAATTTGTGTACCATAGTGAATCATTTTTCCATGTAAATGTATCTGATGCACTGGAATCCTACTGCAACCTTTGAATGAGAGTCCACACTTTTTCGTCATTCTTCCATTCATCCCTTTCTTCTATTATCCAATCGGGTTGGATGATCGAG
>ML816915.1:84474-96856 GCA_009831015.1 Picea engelmannii
TTTAAGACTATCATGATCTGTTTTGACCTTGAAGTGCCTACCTATTAGGTAAGGATGCCATTTCTTCAATGCATGTAGTATTTCCATCATTTCCTTCTCATAAATGGGTTTGTGTAAGTCATTTCCCTTGAGTGGTCGACTTTGAAAAGCCAGGGGCCTTCCTTCTTGCATTAGGACAGCACCAATTCCATTTCTTGAGGCATCACATTCCACAATAAATGTTTTTGTGAAGTCTGGAGTGGTCAAGACAAGAGCTTTGTGCATCACCTCTTTAAGTTGTTCAAAATCTTTAGTTGCCTTTGGAGTCCATGAAAATCCATCCTTCTTAGTTAGTGTCGTTAAAGGTGCTTCTATTCTTCCATAGTGCCGAACAAACTTGCGGTAGTAACCTGTCAAACCCAAAAATCCTCTAAGATTCTTCAATGTTTTGGGAATCAGCCAGTCCATCATGGCCTTAATCTTGTTAGGGTCTACCTTAACAGCTTCATGAGATACAATATGACCCAAATACTCTACCTCCTTCACCCCAAAGAAACATTTGGATGGTTTGGTATATAGTTATTGCTCCTTTAGTAGTTGTAGCACCTTGTCAACATGTCACACATGATCCTCCCAAGACTTGATATAGATTAGTATATCATCAAAAAATACTAACACAAATTTTCGAAGGAAGGGCTTGAAAATGGAATCCATCAACTCTTGGAATGTGGAAGGTGCATTTGTAAGGCCAAAAGGCATGACCAAAAATACATAATGTCCTTCATGACTTCGGAATGTTTTTTTGGGGATATCTTATTCCTTCATTCTAATATGATGATACCCTAAACGGAGATCCAACTTTCTGAAATAGATTGCTCCATGTAGTTCATCCAACAATTCATCAATGAAGGGAATCAGAAACTTATCTTTAATAGTGATCTTGTTGAGCTCTCTATAATATGGACACATATGCCATGAGCCATCTTTCTTGAATACCATTACCATCGGTGTAGAGTAAGAACTTTGGCTAGGTCTAATAATGCTAGCCTCTAACATTTCTTCAACCATGTGATCGATTTCACTCTTCTGGGCATAAGGGAATCGATATGGCCTCATGTTAGGAGGAACACTCCTAGGAACTATGTGAATATCATGATCATGATTTTGAGTGGGTGGAAGACCTTTGGGAATATCTTCAAATACTTTTGAATGCTTATCAATGATCCCTTGGAGATCTAGGGGAATAGATGGCTAAGATGTTTGAACATCTAGTGAGAAGAATTGTGCAATTACACCTTGATGCCCCCTTTTAAATAATTTTTTCATTCCATTGGAGCTTATCACCTTACTGAGTTTCCCTATGATACCTCTTAACTCAATTCCTTTTCCTTCCATTAAAAATTTCATGAAAAGTTCTTGAAAATTAAAATCCATTGTTCCTAATGATTGTAACCATTGGATTCCTAGTACGACATCAACACCACCCATGGGTATAGCAATTATTGGACTATTCATTACATATTCCCCCATAGTAAGATTGATCTTATTGCATTTTCCTGAGCAATTGATAGTTCCTCCATCTGCAATCATTACTTGAAACTCTGGTGTTGGATATACAAAGCAATTGAGATCTTTGGCTAATTTATAGTGAATGAAATTATGAGTACTACCAGAATCAATTAGGACTATTACCTTTTAATTTTTGATACATCCTTCGATCTTGAGGGTTTGAGGAGTGCTAATTCCAGCCAATGCATTACATGATATCGTGGGAGTCAACTCTTCAGAAGAAATCATGTCTACATTTTCATCTTGAGATAGTTCTTGTTCTTGTTATTGTTCTTCTTCCTCTTCACAATCTATGTAGATTAATTTATTCTCACCACATTTAAGTCTGTTATTGTACTTGATGTCACAATTAAAGCATAAACCTTTTTATTCTCTTTCCTCCAATTATTGAGGTGTCAACCTGGTAGGTTGAGGTGTTTTAGAAGAAGGAACATTATTCTCTCGATAGATGTTAGGAGTGGTCCTTTTAGTATCCATAGCCATATTTTTACTTTCAACATTTCTTGCCACCCTAAATGCATTCTCCAATGATTTGGGTTCTCAAAGACAAACCTCATGTTGAATGTTATCCCTTAAAGTTCCTATGAATACATCAATCAAGTGCTCATATGGAATATCGGTTACCTTTATATTCAATCTTTGGAAGTTCTTAATGTGCTCTATAACTGAACCCTTTTGCTTGAGATTTATCAATTGGCTAAAGAAGGTATTTCTTCTTGTATCCTCATAGTGTGCTATCATTTCTTCCATGAAAATTGTCCAAGTGACGAGTGATTTGTGAGAACAAAGCCATTGATACCACACAAATTGATTAGTTTCTAAATATAAAGAAGCAATCCATACCTTTTGTATATATGGCACATTATGTAGATCAAAGAATTGCTCCATATGAAGTATCCATGTGATTGGGTCCTTGTCATCAAACTTCCTCATATTAATCTTAGGAAAGTGGTTGGCCTTCAACCCAAAGTTAGAGTTTCTCGATTCTTGATTCATCTTCCTTGTGTCCTCATCATGAATTTCATGGGATACATTTTCACTTTTCGGTGTCCTCTCTATTAGGAAATTTTTCAATCCTTCCATGATCTCCACTTTTAAACCATCCATCTTAGTATTTATTGCCTCCAACATAGCTTCCATTGAATCCATCATCTCTTGCAGTTCTTCTTTTTTTATTGTCTTCTTTTGTAAATCATTTATGTCCCTACGCATTTCTTCACCTTCATCAAGAGTCCAAGTAGGATTGTCTAGAGGCTTATTTGGTGTAGAATTTCCCTTTTTTGGTTTCATGTTGGCCAAGTATCACTTTAAACCTTGATTTTGAGGTGGTTTTGCTAGACAATCTTTCTTTTATTGTATCTCCAAAATTTTGGCCCTTTTGGCTATGATATTTTCTTTTTTGCAGTTCTCTGATATTTCTTCTCTGTAATTCCACAGGTTTGATCAAAATTGGATGTGCCAAGTAGGATTTATGGTAACCTCCCCATAGCTTGCTGATTTTCGGCCTTTCCAGGAGATCTCACTTGTATAGCATGCCCCGCACAAACTAATTGGTATAAAATTATGAAACTTGTACCAGAAATACTACAGATTGTCCACTATCCAATGCAATTGTTCTCACTCAAATTGGATACTCTAGGAAGAATTTATTATTGTTTTACCTGAAACACCTACTTGAGACTAGTCAATAGTACTAGTCAAATACCCTATCTTCCACAGGGTGTGTCTACAAATGTAAGATGACCCAGAAGCTAAAAGTTTTATCACAGATAACTTAATAATTTCTATGAATATTCTCTAGATTTCAGGGTCTGAAATGTTACAGAAAAGTTTTTATAGAGAAAATTATGCGATGACTCAATTCGGGATGATTCCAGAACCTTATCTTACACAGTATGTATCTCCTAAATTATAAGGCCTCGGCAGATGAAATTTTAACACAACGTACCTTGATCCAACTACTAAATATCCTCCAAAGGGTTCCTTCTAAAACATTGTAGAAAACACGTTATAGCAAAAATTCCAAGGTGTCTCAAATGTAGCAACGAAACCCCAAGACCTTGAAATCTGATACCATATGTTAAGAAACAAATATTAATATAGCATAGAAAAACCTCAAAATAAGTACTCAACGCCTTGAAAAAGAGATAATTCCAGGTAATAATCCTCTTCGAGGGGGAAACCTCCTTATACCCCACATAAATGTCCAAATACAAGATAATTCCAAATGAAAATGTCTCCTTGGTATATATAGGTGATCTGAAAATAGAGGGCTGATTTGTTTTCCTATGCAAGAATCGTCTACTCCATTAAAATAAACTTCAGGACCTTGCTCAATGTCTTAGTTGTGCAAGAGGATTTATGTGTCAAGTTTAGGATTATTTTAGGTGTTTATGTGTGAGGTTTTTTTAAGGTTAAATGTGTTGATTAAAGAATACAACAGAAAACATAAATTGGAGAAAATAATAACCATAAAACTCACAACAATAACAACATGATAAAAAAGTTCACCCCCAACTGGGCTACATCTCCATGAGCCTCCATCAATGGACTAGGCTCTCTGGGATTAGTTTGTCAAATTTATTTTACAAGTTGTTTCTCAACTCCAATAGATTTACTGACTGTACCATTGGGTTCATAATACATTAAAACCCCAAAAATGACTATTAGATCTCTGAAAACAAACCATGGTTCATCTGGGGATGACCTCTTCTATTGGTGGCCTTGAGCTTCCCTAAGCTTCCTTGTGGCCAAAACACTTGTAAAAGTACTCAAATGCCTTTGAAACCTGTCCCAATGAGTTCATATCATATCAATTAGTCAAGAATGACTATTCAGACACCGAAAATGGACTTTGGCTCCCCTGGGCATGACCTCCTTCACTGGTGGCCCTGGACTCCTTGGAGCTCTCTAAAACTTCCCTATAGAAAAACCTACAATAGAAGTCTCCAAATTCCTTTGAAAACTATATCAATGGATTTAGAACACCCAAAAACCCCTAGCTGGGCTTTTTCAGCACCTGGTTTGGCCAAAAAAGGAAGAAGATAGACCTCCTGCAATTTTCTCCTTCAAGCTTGTTGCCTCTGGTTCGCAAAAATGCACCTCCTGTGTGAGTAACCTGGCTTCTTGATGTTTCTCATGCCTAAATCCAGTACACGCGTCGTTTCCACAAAATGTGAAAAATTGTCACACTTTTAGGAAACCTAGCCCCCAATCCGCAGAGGTGTTGGATGTGTGGGTTCCAACGTGACCATGTCTTGCGCCAAATGTGAGAACCCGTTGCAACGATGTTTGTGGATGTGACAAGTGGAAGGAGCATGGGGAGGTAACCTAGCATGGTTGTGACAAGTTTCAAGTGTGTTTGAAACAACTGTTTGAAAAAAAAATTGAAACCCACCCAAAAATGCGTGGCAAAGGGTCGTATGGTAGCGCACATGTAAACGGGGGCTGGGACTAAGCCCCAGCCCGGAACCCACCAAAACTCACCATATTTTAAAATTTAATTTAATGTGATATATAATATGGTAAGAAACAACTTGTGGCTACGCCCCTTGCCACGAATATCGACCATGCGGTAGGTCCAGGGTTCGATCCCCACAGACTCCTCTAAAATTTTGAAACTATACCATGGTGCCACGTGGCACCACACAACTTGTCCAAAAGATGCCATGTGTCAACAAATGATTCATCCACATATCTACCACTAAATTTCCAACTTAGCACTGAAAACTCAGCATTGACATGTCACATGCCACGTGTGGGTCAATACCCTGCCACGTCAGTTGTACGGCTCTGCCACATTAGCTATACGAACTGTACAATTAGCAAATGTTTTTTGCATGTTTGGAAAAATGAAGAGAACATAATATCTCACTCATTCAATGCCTGTTTGAACATTCGAGTTGCGTTGGGTTCATTAGGACAAGGACTATGCACCTGTCTATTTTGAAGCGATTCCAAGAACTTTAAATTTTGGGCTAAATTTTGACCCCTGGTCTAGATTCTGATCACTCCTTCCCACTCAAAAGATTTTGGTCCCACAAAAGCTGATGATTATCTACCTGAGCCTCAATACTCTTTTTCTTCCAAGTTCTATCAATTGATTCTACTTGAAATGTCCTTTTGGCAATCACCTGGGTACCTTGACATGCCTTGCACTGCAATTGGCGATGTCTCTCAACCACCGTTCTCTGGCTGTTGTTGACCCACTGTTCTCTTTTTTCTTGGAAGACTGTCAGCCTTCCCACTGAGAATCAATTCCCTCTTGTGAACTCTTGTCGTCAACACTATCTTCTCTACAATGGCTGCAAAAACACTTTCCTGTGACATCTTGTCAGAAACCAAGAAAAACCATCAATCTTGAAAAAAAACTTTATACAAGAATGAAAATGTTGCCAACCGACTCTTTTGCTTTTCAAGAAATAACTTTTGTATCTTGTAATTCATCAAAGTACATGGCATTTTCCTGCATCTTGGTGTACTCAATATCGACTTACAAGCTGTCAAACACCATCAACTAAACATAAGTCAAAAAACATGATCGACACAACATAGTCGTCAAGACAACATCGACCCAAGTTGAGACTCATTTGAAACACATCGACATTCCAAAATGACAAGTCGACATTCATGATACACAACCATGTTACAATCATGAGTCACTCATAATGAAACTATCGCAAATTTCATTGTTTACACACATACAAAATCACATGCATGTGCATATCTCTTCAACTCTCCTTCAAGTACAAACATAAGTACATAAACCCAAAAACATATGGGTACATAAGAGATGAAATGAAAAGATAAATGGATGCAATAAGTGAGTATCATACTCATCTTTTACATCCTCTTGGCGAAGTTATGCAACAACAAGAATGCCTTCAATAGAATCATATCCACATGCAAACTTTCATCACAAAAGTTATGTTAAGCTGCTGCAACTTGTCATACTTTCAACAAAATGTATACATAAGGCTCAAATGTCCATCTACAAATAGAAAAATGCAAGCCTTACTTGTTTAAGAAATCTAACCATTTCTTACCAAGCCAATTCAATGGTGACTTTTTCTGCTGAAAATCCTCTTCTTGTGAATCATCTTGACTCACATCGATGATGGAATCTCCTCTTCCATTATTGCCAGTCTCTTTATCCATCTGCTTCATGTGTTGTGGATGAGTGGTTGGATGAAATGTCCAACATTGATCAATGACATGACCCCTCTTCTGGCAGTGAGTGCAAATCTTTTTCATCTTCCTTTCAAGTTGTCTTTGCTTGGAAGGTTTCCTAAATGTGATCAATCTTTTCCAACATCTTGAAACATGATAGTTATCTAAACCACAATATGTACATGGACTTTTACTCCCATTTTTACATGAAAATTTTGTTAAAATATTGTGTAACTGCAAAGAATATGTGTATCCCCTTTTGTGGATAAAGATAAAATATATTTATTATTGATTAGATCAATCCCCTTTTTCTGGATTGATCATGTCTGGCATTGTAATTGACCAAATCCCCTTTTGCGGATTGGTCAAACCCTAATTGTAATAGGCTAAATAAGAAGTCGGCCCCAGAATATATTAAAGGTGTTTATAACCACCCAGAAGAAGAAGTCGGCCCTGCCAGTGAAGAGACACTTCCACACGTGCTAGAATTGTATAAATAAGAGAGGTCAGCACCTCATTTAGACACACACTCAGCTCACTCATCTAGTGCACAAGTATTGAAGGAAGTTGTAGCTACCAATTGTCGTAAGAAGGAAGAGAGAGAGAGAGAGAGGCATCCTTGGGAGAGGAATTTATGTGTTGTTGGGTTCATTGTCTTGGCATTATATTGGCTATCTATATTAAAGAAGTTTTGTTGGGTTTTCTTCCCCACAAGGGTTTCCCAGGATAAATGTTGTGTACTCTTGTGATTATGTTTCTCTCAATGATCCTATCTATGCTATTGTTATCTACTAAATTGAAAGTAACCTAATAATAGCATAAACTTTAACATGGTATCAAAGGTAAGCTGAAGAGAGCATCTTTCATAGGAAAAAGAAAAATGTCATTGTTGTCGTACATGAAAATTAGGTATTTTATTGAAGAAGGTTTTTAGCCCAAAATCCATCTAGAAAGGTGTGCCCTACCTCAAGGAACATTTTGGCATCTTCAACGCACATTTTGAGTGGCTAGATCTCCCAGAAAGTGAAACCCTAGGTTTCACAAAGTACCAAAAGTACTAGAAAACCAGAAGCACCAGTCTAGAAATCCGTAGATGAAGTTTGCGAGGGTAAAATTTGGATTTTCAGAAATCTGATTGTACCAACATACTTGTCTCAGTCCAGCGCATCTTTTGGTGAGTTCAGTTTTCATATTCAAGTAATTTGATTTTTTTATTATTTCTATAGCCCAGAGGGCTAGGGTTTCTTCTATAAGAAAGAATGGCTACTAGCATGAGGGTAGAAGACAGGCTAGAAGGATCTAGAAACTTCAGATCTTGGAAGCATAGATTGCATATGATTATAGACGAGAATGATCTCCTAGAACATGTTACAGTGGGTGTACCAGAACCAGATGAAGAAGAGAAAAAGACCAAGCATAAAAAGAATGAAAATAAATCAAAGAGAATCGTGTCAGATTTAGTGAAGAATCACTTGATCATTCATATATTCGAACTACAGACAGAAAGGAAAATGTATAAAGCACTCAGCAGGTTATATGAAAGAAAAGACATCAGCCGGAATCTTACCTTAAGAAATCATCTTCGTAATATGAAGATGGAAAACTCGGAATCTGTCATATCCTACCTTATGAGAGTTTCTCATATCAGAGATCAGCTTGCAGCTGTTGGAGATTTCATTAGTGACAAGGATCTTGTAACCACAACCCTAAATGGGTTTCCAACATTTTGTATTCCTTTTGTACAAGGAGTGTGTGCAAGAACCAAGTTACCCAAGTTTGATAAGTTATGGGCAGATTGCACACGCAAAGAATCTAGACTTGCAGACCAACAAAGGAGATTGATTGTCTATGAAGAGGATGCTCTTACAACTCAAAATAACAAAAGAAGTTCCTTCAGGAAGAACAATAAATAAGCTAACTCCATAAGAGTTTCAGACAAGAAGAAATATGTTTCAAAGATCAGATGCTACAATTGTCAAAAGTTGGGACACTTTTCCTATGATTGTCCTCAAGGAAAAGGAAAAAGAAAGTATCAATCACATGTGGCAGAAGAAGAGGAATCTCCTTCGTCAAAGAAAGATTTAGCAGAAATTAAGGATTATATACTTTAAGTTGAAGATAGCTGATCTGAAGAAAGATACCAAATGGTGGAACCCGTAGAGCCTCCCCACACAAAAACAAAAGATAAGTATTCATGTTTATTTTTAGTATCTTGTTTACTTTAATACCTTCTCCTTACAAGTTAGTTTTTTTTTTAGAATGTTAATTAACCTCGTTTTATTTCAGTGTCCATGCAGACTTATGAAGGAAGTATCAAAGAAGAGGATGAAGAAAGAGATGAAATATTTATTTCATGTATGATCACTCATGAGAGCAACAAAGAAATCATAATGTAAGTAAGTTTACAAGTCTCGGAAGAAAGAACTTATGTCGTGACTTGCAGAAGTTAGACAGCATGAGAAGAACGTATGATATGATGATGGTCAGTAAAGACCAGACAATATCTAGTATTTATATAGGAGCAGGAGTCGCCTAAAGATGCACAGCAAAAATATTCAAGATAAAGAAAAATATGGATACTCAGATATAGTGGATGAGATACAAGTAAATACAAGTTGCTCCAGTGTTGTTCTTATAGATGCAGAGGGAGCAGGTTGATCCAATATGAAGAAAGAAAGAAAGAAATATTCGAACTCAAGAAGGCACCTAGGATATTACATAAGAGAACTTCAAGGATGATGATTAGAAACTATCAGTTAGGTACAAGAGGGAGCTATGTCTCCGAGTTCGAAATGGGGGATCGTGATTTGATGCAGTTAGAAAATAAGATGTATGGTGCCCAGATATTTTGATCAAGATGAAATTTATCCAGTAGATGGATGGTGCCCAACAGATGGGTAGCATGGTATTATACCATTGAAATATTTTGGACCACAAGAGATTTTTTTTGGATCCCATAGCTAGACCTTCGTAGAGAAGGAATGAGAAATCCCACAGGTAGACCTTCGTAGAGAAGGAGAAAGAGAAGAGACCTTCGTAGAGAAGGGGAATGAGAAATTTTCCAAGTATGGCCTCTGTCCAAGTGTTGAGTTTTGGATACTCTAGGGACATGCTAGAATACCCTCGCATAGAGGAATGTGGATGTTTCTCCAAGGGGCAGTGGGCAGATACTCTCCTCTGGCCAAGGATGGAGTAGCCTAGAACACAAACCTTGACCATGTGGAATGGTTAGTTATCTCTTGAGGTTTGTGTCGTGATCCTACATGGATCATGGAAAGAGAGTCTAGTCTTGCCCATGATAGCATCTTATATTCTCTAGTTCATGTGGGATTACTAGGATTGAAGCTATGGTAGTAGTCCTCCCTAGGGTATGGGTGAGATATATGACTACAAGATAAGGGAGAACATAAAAGGAAAGGAAAAACTCATAGAATATCTTCTATGTGAAGATAAGACATCTTCTGTGTGAATATAAGAAAGAAGTATCTTCTACGTGAAGACAAAATAAAGAAAGAGTATCTTCTGTGCGAAGATAAAGAGAACAAAAATTTTGATGATTTATAGATATGCCAATCAGTGATCATGATGTCAAATGACCAAGTGCATGCCTCCAGTTATCCAGTTGATGATGTTATCCAGTTGATGATGTTGCCCAATTGATGATGTTATCTAGTTGATGATGTTACCTAGTTGATGATGTTGCCCAGTTGATGATGTTATCTAGTGGATGGTGCTACCTATTTGATGTTGACCTCTAGTGAACTGTCAAAAGATAAAGAATATCCTTCTTGTTAAGAGGGAGTGTTAAAATATTGTGTAACTGCAAAGAATATTCGTATCCCCTTTTGTGGATAAAGATAAAATATATTTATTATTGATTAGATCAATCCCCTTTTGTGGATTGGTCAAACCCTAATTGTAATAGGCTAAATAAGAAGTCGGACCCATAATAAATTAAAGAGGCCCTAGAATATATTAAAGGTCGTTATAATCACCCAGAAGAAGTCGACCCTGCCAATGAAGAGACACTTCCACACATGCTAGAATTGTATAAATAAGAGAGGCCACTGCCT
Source organism: Picea engelmannii (assembly GCA_009831015.1). Taxonomy (NCBI): domain Eukaryota; kingdom Viridiplantae; phylum Streptophyta; class Pinopsida; order Pinales; family Pinaceae; genus Picea; species Picea engelmannii. The sequence goes on from ML816915.1 coordinate 95,265, forward strand.
CCTTTACACACACACTCAGCTCACTCATCTAGTGCGCAAGTATTGAAGGAAGTTGTAGTTACCAGTTTCTGGAAGAAGGAAGAGAGAGAGTCGCATCCTCGGGAGAGGAATTTTTGTGTTGTTTGGTTTATTGTCTTGGCACTATATTGGCTATCTATATTAAGGAAGTTTTGTTGGGTTTTCTTCCCCATGAGGGTTTCCTGGGATAAATTTTGTGTACTCTTGTGATTGTGTTTCTCTCAGTGATCGTATCTATGCTATTGTTATCTAGTAAATTGAAAGTAACCTAATAATAGTAGAAACTTTAACAAATTTACCATGCTCAACATAATCAAAAGCAACTGAATTACAGGCAGAAATATACCTTGAACATTCACCTTTATCACCTTCTTGAGGAGGTCAATTTGAAGAGTTACTAGCTCTCCTTTGAAGACCAACAACAATGTTCGTGTCCTCATGGCCATCACAACTCTCTTGTTTCACACATTTGCATTCATTTTGAACACACACTTTGCATGCTTGAGGGATTGAACTTGCAACAAAAGTTGTTCTTGGAATTGTTTCCCTTGTCTCCTCAACTTTGGAATATGCTCCATATTTCTGTTCATATCCAAGACCCCAATACTTGGGCCTCTCCTCATCAACAATAGGCTCAACAATGTCTTGTGCATGTTTTCCTAACCCTCTACCTTCATAGCCCATTTTTAACAATAACTTGGACCCTATTCCTCTAGTATGATTTTCAAAAACACCAAAGCATTCAACTTGAGAGGAATTTGAAGAAAACCCAACATTACATACCTCATGTTCATGCATGTACTTGGTAAGGGTTTCCTTCGCCTCATGGATCTGATTCTCCATCTCATTCAACTTTTCAAGAAGTTGGTGCTTCTCCTCCTTCATGGCCATCAACTACTCTTGAAGGATAGTGCTCGCCTTCCTATCTTCCCACATCTCTTGCACCATATCTCTCATGGTTGCAAAATCCTTCAACATCTCTTTGTCAAAGAAATTGGCTAACGAAGATGTATGAGAACTCTCATTGTTTGAAGCTTCCTCCATCCTTGCAAGATATCAAACTTTAACACAAAACTTTCACAATAATACCAACAACTAAATCTATAGCTATCAATGGAAATCACATGAGAAAAACTATGTTTCGATACCACCTGATCTGAAAATAGGGGGCTAACTTGTTTTGCTATGAAAGCACCCTCTACTCCATTAAAATAAACTTCAGGACCTTGCTCAATGTCTTAGTTGTGCAAGAGGATTTATGTGTCAAGTTTAGGCTTCTTTTAGGTGTTTATGTGTGAGGTTTTTTTAAGGTTAAATATGTTTATTAAAGAATACAACACCAAACATAAATTGCAACTAATAATAACCAACAAACTCACAACAATAACAACATGATAAAGGAGTTCACCCCCAACTGGGCTACATCTCCTTGAGTGTTAAGCCCTAATATTGGCTCATTACCCCTTAATTGGGGCATATTATATTAGTAATGTTATTTTATTTATGTCGTCTTTAGGCCATTAGTTGTAATTATACCTCCTAGTCTCCTATATATACCAAGGAGACATTTTCAT
>ML816916.1:15114-25142 GCA_009831015.1 Picea engelmannii
TTCCACGAAAAGAACACCTTCGCCAGTGCAGTCCACTGTGAGTTTACCGTTATCTGCATCTCTCAATCTTCCGGCAAAAGGAAAGTAATGCACCAGAAGCTTTTCTAAAGCCTCTTTGACAACTTTGACTGGATCCTCTTCACTCTTTTTCTTCGACGAGTCGCTGCGATAAAATAGAAGATTGGGAATCTGATACCTTGTTCCTTGTTGATCGTCGATGTTGGAAAGATAGAGCGATTGACGGGGTGTAGGGCGATTCGGAGCGACGAATAGAGGTGGTTGCCTGGTGATCCTGAAATTTGGAGTGGTACTTGGAGCGGCACACAACATTGCATAAGAAGAAAAGGAAGCAGCCAAACGCCCTGCTGCTACGGCCATGGAAGCTCACTATAAATATCAGAGGGAGAAAAGATATCTGCGAATACTAAAACCTTAAAACCTTCTACCGAGAGAATACAACATTAGATCTGTTGTGTGTAATTTCAAGGAACAGCTCCTCTATTTATTATAGAGTGAGAAGATACAACATTGAATGTACCTGGATGTGAAGTTGACCTATTGCAATAAATAGTTAGTTGGAAGTTCACCTAATTTGTGATCTAACTAAACTTAATGATATGGCTATGTAAACTAACACTCTTTTTTATAAGTGCCAACCTTTTTTATAAGTGCAACTTAGGGAAGTATGAAAAAGACACTAAGGTACCCAAATACAAACTTGGAAAAAAGGAGAAAAAACAGTAGGAAAAAACTGGACTCCCCTAAAGAGATAAAACAACATAAACAAAAAGTAAAGGTAGGAGGACTCAAGATGACTTGAGAGACAACTTCCTTTACCCCAATCAACTTTCTTACACTTTATTAGGGAAATACTCCAAGATGAGAACATCGTCTTGGATGAGTTCTATAATGAAGTGCATGCGAATTTCAATGTGTTTTATCCTTTAATGCTCCAGTGGGTTGTGAGAAATGTGTATGACACTTCTTTTGCACAATATAATGCATTTGTGGATTGTTTCTTCCAAGACCAAGCAATTGGAGTGGAACCAAGGCAATAGACTTACTATCATCAACTAAACCAACCCAATCAAAGTCAGTGAATCCAATAAACAAGAGGCTCCAGAAGTGTATGCAAAAGAGATGTTGGGACATCTATGAGCCAAATACAACAAACTCTCAACTAGTTATTGATACAATGAAGGATTAACATGGGGTGAAGAGAACCTAGAAATTGAGTAGTGGGAGGCTTACAATCAACCATGCCAAACCGTTGATGTAAATCAAGGGCATAAACTACAAACCAAGAAAATAATGTAGAATTCCTAGATCTCTCATATCAAACTATCCCATCAATGTTTTTTTAACACTCTAAATCATAGATGAAGAACATGTGATAATTAAATCCTCTACATACAAAATCAGAATTAAAAGATAAGTGCCCTACCTAAACTGTAGGATAAGAATGACAACAATTGAACCCATCTTCTCATACCAAGCTTAAGGAGCTTGTTTGAGACCATACAATGAAAGTTGAAGCTTGTCAGAATTAAAAGATAAGTGCCCTACCTCTGAGTGTAAACTGTAGGATAAGAATGACAACAATTGAACCCATCTTCTCATACCAAGCTTGAGGAGCTTGTTTGAGACCATACAATGAAAGTTGAAGCTTGCAAACAAGAGAAGAATCATGCGCAAAACCAAGAGGTTGCTCCATGTAGATTTCCTCATTTAAATCACCATGGATAAAGACACTCTTCACATCCATCTAGCCTTGGGAGGCAACAAGAGAATATGGAAATCATCTTAGCAACAAGGAAAAAGGTTTTAGAGTAATAAATCTCTCAACCTGTGAAAAACCCTTTGCCACAAGACGTGTCTTATGCTTGCCAAAGCCATTTGATGCATATTTGGTTTTATAGACCTATTTACAACAGACTAGATTTCCTCCCTTAGGAAAATGCATGAGATATCATGTGTGTTTCTTCATCAAGAAAAAATACTTCTCTATGATGGCACCATCCCATTTAGGTATCCCAAGAGCTTCAAAAAATTGTTGTGCATCATTTTAAATGTCATGATTCAAAAAGGAGACACGACTTGTTTGTGGTTGAATATGCTGGGGACCATAGATGATTTTAGGGACTAAAGTTATCCAATAAGATAATTTTCCATGGATTTTTCAAAAAAATGATTCGCCAATTTCCATTTTTTTCCAAAAACAATTTGCCCAAATTTCATAGAATAAAATTATTTTACCTTAAAAATTGCCAAAATTTTATAAAAACTATACAAAATCCTTAGAAATTTGAATATTTTTACAAAACTATCGCCAAACATTTTACACTTTGTATATTAAGGACTAGTAAGATTAGCCCATGTTTCTATATTTTAATATAAATTTCCATCCTTAAAAGGATCCCTGTGAGGGAGAGGCATGATAATTGAAATCAAAACCATACATGTTAGGCCTCTTTTGTTCACGAAAGCTCGTCCTAAGATGTTGTTCTCGATCAAGTTGTATCTATTTAGGCTACTCATGTTTTGTTTTTGTTGATGGTATATTTTCTTCTAGTTGTTTTTCATCTTCAATATGTTCATTATCTTCTTCTTCTACAAAAGAAAAATTGTCATCATGACAATTTGAGGGTGGAGAAGGAGATGATGTGGAGTTGACGCCCTCATCAAAATGGGTAGCTCTTTGAAAGAATATTTCCTTAGAAATATGATCAAATAACCTGTATGCCTTCATATCCTCACAATAACCAACAAATATAAGTGGTTGGCTCTTTTTCTCCATAGCTTTATGCTTTTCATCTAGAATTAAGTCCCATGTTGGATTGCTTCATTTTGATTCATGGCTCCAATCTTTAGAGACAATATGCTTAACATGGCTCCAAGATTCCTTTCAAGTCATATGCAACACTTACCTATGAGGCATCTAATTATAAATATAATTGACACATTTTACCATGGATGATTTTAAGGATGAAAATTTATCTTAAAATGTAGAAACCTTGGCGAATCATACTACTTCTTAATATGCAAGATGTAAAATGTTTGGCCATATTTTTGTTAAAAAAATTCAATATTTTAAGGATTTTATATAGTTTCTATAAACTTTTGGCAATTTTAAAGGTAAAATAATTTTATTATGTAGAATTTGAGCGAATCATGTTTAGAAAAAAATGAAAATGGTGAATATTGTTTTGGGGAAAAACATGGGAAATTAGCCCATGTGGGTGAAATTTAGTCCCTAAAATTTTCCTTACAATTTATTGCTTCAACCTAGAAAGAAGGTGCCATGTTCTTGGACTGAATCATGTAGTTTTTCATTTCTTGCATTGCCTGATTCTTTCTTTTAGCAATGTCATTTAACTTAGGGGTTTAGGGAATAGAGTGTTAATGTTGAATTCCTTGTTCTCTACAAAAGTCCTTGAATGCTTGATTGACATACTCCCCCTCATTATCTGTGAGTAATTTCTTGATAGAAAGAGATGAATGCTACTTAACAAAATCATTGAAGGTATTTAAAGTAGAAAATACCTCACTCTTGTACTTAAGAAAGTACACCCAAGAGCAACTTGAGAAGTCATCAATGAAAGTGAGTACATACAAGGCCTTTCCTTTAAGAAAATAATCTTGATGTTGTTTTCCAAGGACACTACCTGGACAAACTCCATCAATACAAGAAACTTTAGGAAGACTAAGAACAAATTTTTCTATGTTCAACTGCTACAAATATTTCATGCCAAAGCCTACTCAAAGAATCAGTGTGTGTAATGAAAGAGGAGCTAGAGGAAAGCTCAAAAGAACCAAACCTATACAACCAAGAACTATGATCAACTCTTCCAAAAGAAACAAAAACGTTTGGATTCTATAGTTCTCAAATGACTACTGTTGGAATGTTGTTCAGTACTGAGAGGGGGTTTGAATTGGTATTGCTTGTTTTTCCCAAATTAAATTAATTATTTATTAATTTATAATAATTTATCAACAAGAATGTATAGAACTCTGAATTTTAAATGTAACAATCATAAAAATTGTATTTCTATTACAAGTTATAGTTTGTAAGAGACATCAATCTCTCTTATTTTGAGCACCAACTGAAGGAGACACCAATCCCCTATTTTCCAAGCACCAACTCCCTGTAGATCAGGCTACAGCTTGTAGAGGACTCCAATCCTCTTATTTTCAAGCACCAACTAGAAGAAGTTGCAACTCCCCGTTTCATGCTTCACCCTGTAGAGGACTCCAATCCTCCCTTGCTCCTCTTTTCCACCCTCACTTAATGTTTATATTTTAGGTTTCATATACTTCCTTGGACTCAGCTTTTGTTTTTTATCTTCTAAATTGGCTCACACAGACACTCTCATTTCACCATATTTTTCTGTTTATATAGTCTTTCAACATGTATGAAATTGAACCATTGTGTCATTTTAACAATGAACCATTACACCTCTTTATTTATTTTAACAATAATGTTGATATTTTTTTATTATTAAAATTTTTATTTAATTTAAAATACTTCAAATCCCTTATAAGACGTTCAACATTTATCCCTTCATGTGAAAACAATCTTGTAGCAACAATGGAATGGTTGGGTGCTAAAGTCTATTTTCTATAACAAGCTCTTCTATTACACTTTGTAAGCCCATTTGTATTTGGATTATTTTCACACCTTATGAGTCAATCATAGGTATGGATTATTTCGATACTATAATTACACTCTATCCTTGATTATTTAGTTGACCAACTTCAAGTTTATCTTTCTGTTTGGTTCTTATTATGTATCGAACAATGGGTAGGTGCTACTCTTGTGGCCCATTTTCTCATAGGACCAACTGATGTGACTAATAGTTATATAATCAAGGCGCGAGGCCAGTTCGATGCTCCATCCTGTAGGCACTTCGAGTGACCATACACTATGACCAGGTGGTAATTCAATACTTAAACCCATTGTTGCTTCATATTTCCCATATAGCCTTGACATGTGACTGAGAGAAAATCCATACAGGGATTAGCTTTGGTGTTTAATCTAATCAACGATTAGGTTCTAATCAATGATTGAATGGACGACTCATATGATTTTCGTGTTCTCGTTTATGTTGACTCTGGTCAACTGTCACAAAATGCGAACAGAACTTGGATCGTCCAATCCTATTAATGCTGGAGATGAAAAATATAAAGTGGATTTAATTTAAAGCTTCGGGTCCAAGCTTGGTAATTAACATTTTTTCTTGTTCAAAATGAGAATTTGCCTATTCGTGGTTGATCATGCTTCTATTTTGATCCAACAAATAACATCGATTTCTATGGATTCTTTAATTTATAAGAAAGCGTGTGACTTCTCTCTTTCCGAATTCGATTTTTTCCTTTTCTACATTGATATTGTTCAGTTTAAAACTTCTTCCGGGTCAGATTGGAGAAGTCTTCTTGTGGATTGTTCCATTGGAAGCTTTGGATTTTATCATCCTCGAAAATATTTGTGGTACAAGCTCAACATTTAAACATTTATGGATTTTTTTTTTTTTGCAGCATTGCTAAGTGTCACCCCTTATGTTTTGGGCCTTGTTTTGGAGTCATTAGAGTAGGTTGTGATGAATTTGATAGACTTAATGGAGTAGACATTAAACACAGTTTTGAGATATGACCCGAAGGGAAATTGTTAATCTTGAAGTATTAAACTCGGTGGTTGCTTGTTATAGTGGCATTGACACAATAGGACTAACACATGCATTCATTGTTTGTGGCAAATTTGTATTCACTATTTCAGTGGATGGTAAAGACATAGGCACAACATTAGACATAATTCCACTGTAATTTTTATGATATCTTCAAGAATGAACAATATACTTTTGTTGAAACATAAACCCTGTATTATTTACTCCTCCATCTCTGACTTGTATGGATCCATATTGGATTAACCATTTACCCTCTTTGTTTGTTCAATTACTTCTTCAGTGAATGGATTCCAGTAACACATTTCAACATAACTTTTGTTGGGACATTGATATGAATACATGGACATTAATCAAGGTCTCAACATAGACAAAGTTATAGACCATGTTATCGCTCAATGACAACTTCATAACACTCTGAACAAAATTCTGTCTCAATACCATATTAACCATGTTGATCATATTGACCCCCTTTTGACATAAATGACAACACAAAATATCCAACATTCTCCCTCTTTGGCATTGATGGAAACAAAGTAAAAACCCCTTATTTTCAATTTTAACTGGGTTTTACTGTTTATTATCCCCCTTTGACAACAATGGTAAAAGCTATATTTCTTTGCTCCCCATGAGGTTATACTCCCTTTGTTCATGTACTGCTTTTTTGATTAAGCTTGTGTAATTTAATTAGATATGGAGATTACCCTTAATGTTTTTCTAAGGTATTCAAAAGTACTCCTAGGTAACTGTTTTGTGAATATATTTGCACTCTGTTATTTAGTGTCCACATATTCCACTTTACCAACTTTTTGAGTAACTTGTTCCTTTAAAAAATGAAATTTAATTGGGATATGTTTGGTTTTTGAGTGCATGACATGATTCTTAGAAAGATTTATAGAAATGGTATTGTCACAGTTAAGAAGAATTGGATTATCTCACTTTAATTGTAATTCTTCTAAATTTTGTTTCATCCAAATTACTGGAGTGTAGCAGGAGGCAGCAACAATATATTTAGCTTCTACTCTAGATAGTGATATGGAGGGGTTTTTTTTACTTATCCATGACACAAAACATTTTCCTAGAAATAATTCTCCTCCAAATGTGCTCTTTTTGTCATCCACACTTCCAACCCAGTCTGCATCAGTATATGCAGTTAATGTGAAGTCTTGTTTTTTTGGATACCATAATCCAAAATCCAATGTGCCTTTGAAATATCTAAAAATCCTTTTAAATGCCATCATATATGTCTCTTTAGGTGTAGATTGAAATCTAGCCACTACTCATACAACTTGCATGATGTTTGATTTTAGTGTTGTTGCATATAATAGGCTACCAATAATTGATCTATACATGGTTTGGTCTATTTCTAGTGATTCATCATCTTTGCTTAGTTTGCATCTTATAATCATAGGAGTGCTCATAGGTTTACAATCTTCCATTTGAAATTTGTTGAACATTTTTTTAATGTATTTGGTCTGAGATATAAATATGCCTTTTTCTGATTGTGAAACTTGTAATCCTAGGAAGAATGTTAGTTCACCAAGCATTTACATCTCAAATTATTTTTTCATTTTTGTAGAAAATTGCTTGCTTAGAGAATTTAGATTACTTTCAAATATGATATCATCCACATATACTACAACAATAATCATATTATGATTTTCAATTTTAATGTAAATATTTTTGTCAATAGCTCCTCTTTTGTATCCTTACTGTTGTAGATGATTACCAAGTCTTGAAAGCCATGTTTCGAGGACTTGTTTGAGACCATGCAATGCTTTATTTTATTTGCAAACATAGTCTTTATTTTTTCATAACATAAATCATTCAGGTTGTTCTATATAAACTTCATCCTCTAAATTTCCATTTAAGCTTATTGATTTGACATCCAATTGATATATTTTAAATTTTTTAAAGCAAGCAAATTCAAAGAACATTCTGATAGCTTCTAATATGGCTAGTAGGGAAAATGTTTCATCAAATTAAATTCCTTCTACTTAAACATATCCTTTACATGCCAATATTGCTTTATTTCTTATAACTTGACCATCTTCATTAACTTTAATTTTAAAAATACATTTGGTCCCTACCACATTTTTGTCTTTTGGTCTTGGGACAAGCTCCCACATCTAATTTTTCTCTATTTGATCAAGTTATTTGTTCATGGATTTAATCCAATCTTCATCTTCGTTGGTCTCTACAAATTTTTTTGGTTCTATTCAGGAGAGCATTGCTTGTTTTGATTCATATGTTAGTCTTCTTCTTGTTTCAACTCCAACACTTGTGTTGCCTATGATTTGACTTTCAGGATGATCTCTTTGTACTCTTCTTGATGGTGCTTTTGACTCTTGTCTTGGTGATGTTTCCTCTTTGTTTTCTTATTCACTTTGTGATTCTTCTTCTTGTATTTCTTTAGTTTCTTCTTCTTCATCATCATTTCTTCTTCTTTCATCAACTTGTGAATTATCTTGAGATTTAATTCTTCTTGATTTTATATCATCCACTTTTACATTTTCACTTTCCACAATGTTTTGCAATCTTAGATTGTAGAATATGTAGGCATTTTAATTGGATGAGTAACCAAGAAATATGCCATCATCTGATCTCGAATCAAAGTTTCCTAGGTTATCATCATCTCTTATTATATAACATTTTATCCCAAAAACTCTGAAGTGTTTGACTGATGTTGGTCTATCAAACCACAACGCATATAGTGTCTTGTCATGGGTGACCCTAATCTTTTTTTTTGTTTGTTAATTTGTGCGGAACCTGTTGGCTACGCGATTAACCTGTGGCTTGAGAAACCGCAACTCAGGGGCATCTAAGCCGTCAAAATCACCCAGGGATCGCACCCGGCCTGAGCCACACCAACCCTTAACATGGTTGGATTTTTTGTCCCCGCAGGTTTCGAACCGGTGACATTAACATCACGGAGTGGCTTAACAACACACTCCATCACCGACTGTTCTACACCTCGGCGACATGGGTGACCCTAATCTTGTTCTATTCAGTATGTATACTGTTGTATACACTACTTCTCTCCAATATATATATATATATATATAGATATGATATTTTAGATTCATTTAACATAGTTGTAGCTTCTTCTTGAACAATTCTATTTTTCCTTTCAACAACTCCATTTTGTTGAGGAGTTCTTCGAGATGAAAAGTGTCTTTTAATTCCATGAGCTTAACAAAACTCATTGAACTCATTTGAGGTAAATTTGTCTCCATTGTCTGATGTTAGGCACTTGATTTTGAGATCAGTCTCATTTTCAACATGTGCTTTGAAGGATTTGAATTTGTTGAATGCTTCTAATTTCTATTTGAGAAAGGATACCCACATCATTCTTGTAAATTCATCAATGAATATAATGAAGTAATGTTCACTTTGTATGCTTTTGGTTCTTGTTGGTCCACAGGGGTCAGTGTGAACATGTTTTAATGGTTTTGATGTAGATTATTCTTTTGTCTTGAATCTTACTCTTGTCTGCTTTCCATGTTGGTAGTGCATATAAACAAACCTTGAAGGTTTTATAATATTTGACATATCTTTCACAACTTTCTTCTTACTATATTTTATTAAGATTTCAAAGCTTATGTGTCCCATTCTTTTGTTTCATAGCCAAATTTCATCTATTTGGTCCATGTAACATTTTATTCTTCTTCAATGTTTAAGATATAAACATTGTTTGGTGTCCTTGGTGCAACAACCACTGATTTTCTCGAGTCTTCTTTTCTAATTTCACATTTTTCAGACTAAAATATAAGTATGTGTCCTTGATCACATGTTTTGCTCACGCTAAGAATATTATGCTTCAAATTTTCAATTAATAGTACATTTTCTTCTTTAGCTCTATTATTTCCTAGACCGACTATCCACTTTCCAAGTATCTTGGCAGAGACATTATCTCCAAATGTAACACTTCCTTTTCTTTTCCTTTTCAGACTAAGGAATTTGTATTGATCTCTAGTGATATTCTTTGAACACCCACTGTCAACATACCATTGAATCCTTTTGTCTTTAGCATATAAGGCTACCTTACACTCAGTTTCCTTTTCTTCCATTTTTTTTTATTTCCATGTATTCTTATGCTTTTCTTCTTGAAAATTTGGAAGTTTTTAAGGGATGCTTTGGTAGTCTACAATCAATAGCTTTGTGACTATAATTGTTGCAATTATTTCACTCAACATTGTAATTTTGCACTTGATCCGGATTATTTTCGGCACGAAATGAGAGCGGAGATATAATAAAGAAATGCACAGAGATATCGCGTATATCCAGTAATATAACAGAAATATATCAGAGATGCAACCATAAACACAGAGATACAGTAATACACGATTT
>ML816916.1:35944-55255 GCA_009831015.1 Picea engelmannii
CTGTGAGCACTGAGAAGTTCTCTTGGTGTAGAGGATCCATGGGCATTGTTGCCCTGGATTGTTGACTATGTAACCCTGTAACCCCTTGTGTGCAAAGAAAACAACAAGTGGGAGAATGTTGGGTATGTGTTATATTATTTGCATGAGTAGTAGTGCCTGAGCGTCTGCTTCGGGCACGTAGGGGGGTTAGAGGGGTGCAGGGGGGGCAGAGCCCCTCGCACGGGGTTTCGGGGGCAGCACCCCCGAAAATTTGTTTCTCACCGGGATGACATATTTCCGGGACGACATATTACCAAGTCGACATATTTCTGGGACCACATGATATTTAGGTGGTTTTTCGGCACAAGGTTTTTTCCCGATGGTTTTCTATTTCTGGTTAAAGTTTAGGGTTTTGGACTAATCCAGGTCATTGGGTTAGGGTTTTGGATGCCGCTGGCTCCTATATGTATATTGTATTATAAACAATGTAACATAAGGTATGAATATAATATATGTTGGTTTTCTCAGTTTGGGTTTCCAGGGGAAAAATCTCTGTGTAATGTTTTCATTTGCCATTGTATCTTTTCTATTCTTTTCCGAATATCTGTTTACAGTAGACATTGTACAAGGTTAGAATTTAAAACAAGCTTACTTATCCTCTCTCAGTATTTGAGTCTGTCATAATGTGACATTTTAGTGCCACAAGGGTGTTGTGTCATCTTCTGGATGTTCCTCATGTCCTGGGGGAAATGAGTGGTTTTCCTCAAAATTTCAAACAACCTATCATCCATTGCATCACCAAAGGGGTGCTAATTCCTTGACATGTTCGAATCAACAATTGCAAAAACGTTTTTTAGTCTTTCCATCTCCTTTGAAAACAATATCTAACATATAAATTATTTCCTTCACATATATATTTTTAGGATTACCCTTCTGAAAATGAATATTCTTATATTCTTCCTAGGTTTTCCATCCATTTCATGACTTTTTTTTCACCCAAAATTCTCTACATGCATCAACACTTTCCATTCATTGTTCTCATCCCTCCCTAAATACTTTAATACCTTCCAATTGGTTTAAACATCCGTATTATGGCATCCTCTACCATTATCCCTAGTTGTCCCTAGACTTTACCCCATTCTGGAATCCACTTCAATTTATGGAATACCTCTCTTTGAAGTGTGATTGCATCCTTCTAGAACAAATATGCATATAATGCATTGTTTTATATCTCTATTGGAATCCTTTAGAGTGGATGAACCTTCATTGTTCCACCTAGTCAATTAATTACACTTTCCCCATGCTTCCACTATGCACTCTAATAGCACCGGTGGATGTATTGCTCTAAATTTTCCGGGCAGAGTTCTTGGTTCCTAGCTTGAAACTATTCTAGGTCTTCATATATTTCCCCATAGAGATTATGGACCCATCCCATGAGAAACACATCAATTATTTTATCAAGCATTGCAAATAACATTATTTACTTTCCCTTTCTCTATATCCAAGATTTAAGAAACATTACTTACCCTCATGTGCATCTTGGTGTCACTCTTCACCTACTGCCTTGCTCTGTGCCTCTTATTTTTTCATGGTTGTTTGGCTATACATAATAACCAACTATAAGGCTCATGATCCTCACAATTCTTCTCTTTATGTAGGTATCTTCCATACCCTAGCCAAATATTCTCTTGTAATGTAAAATATTCGAACCTGATAACCAAGAGATCAAATGGCCCTTCATACCTAACATAATTTCTTTGCTTCATCATATAGTCATTTATAATGAAAAAATCATTCTCTATCTCTTACTATGTAATATGAATTATAGATATTGATTACAGTAGATATATTATATGCCTTCTTTTCGTTTCTAAGCCACCAATTTTGGTTCCCTCTTTCTTCACAAATGAACTTAAAAATGAATCTGAAACATACCATAATAATATTCATTCATGGAATTTGATCACTTTGTTAATATACCATGACATACAAACCTCTCTTGGAGTGTTCCTATTCACTAACAACAACACCTCATTGGTAAGTACTCACCCATTTTTGTTCCCTGCTTTTACACCCTCCACATCACTTCACAAGTACCATGATGAAATATATATATCCTTTCCAACTCAATATCCATTTTTTCTATACACCTTTTTCACTAGGACTCTTTCCAAAAGTAAAATTATTTTGGAAATCATCCACATTTAGTAATTGAATGGCTCATTAAGCCCATATGTCATGTTCCTCCAACTTTCTACATCAACCAGATGCATATTTTGAAATTTGAATATTCTATCATGTTTCCCTCTTAACTACCTTTCCAATGATTATACTCATGCATCTTTCTAAGTTTTGAGATGAAATTTATAGCTCTTTGAATTTGCCAACTTTTCCCCTTTTGTACACCTTTCTCTCAAGTACAATTTAAAGCAAGCACCAACTTTTGCCACCTGTAGAGAAAATATGGAAATAACTAGACAATATTTTGTGTTGGGAACTAATAATACTATTGATGGTGAGTCCACAAAAACTATTATATTTCTGATCTAATACGCTAGTCAAAATATGCAACAATTTGGAAATGTCAATTTTGCACCTTTTGGACTTTTTCCCAAATTTGGAATTTTTAGCCAAACTGTCTATCTCCCAAACTAAACAATTATGGAAAAAAATCACGGATGAAAACTTTTTTGTATTGGTCCCTGACACTACCACAATGGACCTATCATCATGGTACTCCACATCACTTGACATGTAGCCTCCACATCACCTACCACATCATCAGGGATGTCATTCGTATGGAAAATTCCCATATTTTTTAAAATTTGAATTTTACGAATAATTCTTAATTTCTAAAATTTCATTTATGACTACCATTGAAGCACTATAATTAGCTTCCCATTGCAAATTATAGTACTTTCATGTCAATTTGACCTCTATGCCTGAAACGTGAACATCCCCCTACCAAATTTCCACCGAATACTTACTAGAAATTGGAGGTTTTACCTAATTCTACTCAATTTCCTCCATAGCTTCCATGAATTTAATCAATTTTAGCCTTCTAGGAAAAAGTTTACCCTCTACAAGTTGAATTGACACGGATACTTGTCAAATATTAGAATATTTTTAGTGCTTTTAGGTTGGAATTTTCTCCTAGTAATTGGGGATTTCACCCCAATTTTCTCAGGTTAACTCTACAATTCATGAATTACCCAAATGTGTGCCTCTCAATTCATACAGACAACAAACATTAGATCATTTAACCCATGAATCAAAATTTCCTAAATTTCTCGTGAAATTCTGCAATTTCACTAGGGAATTTTTAACAAATACCTTGTAGGCATACTGAAAAATTTTCTCTCCAATTTTTTGCGCTATGTCTTTGGCCCATGCAGGTCTGGTGTTGTAACTCGCCATGATACCACTCTATAATATACCCCAAACTCACTTCTAGGCATATGTCATTGCAATTCAACCTCTGTACATACTAAATTTTCAAAATTCATTAAGCCATGTGTAAGTATTCCCAAGAAGGCTCTAATACCCATCTATAATAATATGCCCTACATATGAAACACTTATGTATTCCAAATAATATGAAATATCATATATAACTTTTAATAAAACATAATTTTACATATGCACAACAATATAAAATTAAACACACATAAATAAACATGATACATAACATAATTAACCATAAGAAATATAACAAAACACATATCTTTTGATAAATCACCAAATAGATATACACCTCAATCATTCAAACCAACCATAGACACTGTTGTTATAGCTATCTCAACACTACATCACCCCTAAGTTGGGGCTATGACTCCACCAGGGAAAAGGATACCTAAGCCAATCTAGGTCTCAGTCAATAGAAATGGTGTGTAGGCCAAGGTACCAAAATCTTACATCAATTCAAACAAACAAAATCTCATTCCCCTCAACATCCATGACCCAAATAAGTGTACCCCTTTAACTACACCACAATCCCTCAGGTTGTCCCAATTCCCTTCTAGGGATCTAGCATAGGTCGGACATGAAATCTTAGAGTTGTGTCTCTAGGAAATCCAATTGCACCAATGGAGTATCTAGGCACCCTCCAAGCCTCACACAAGGGAAACCTTGTTGGAAACTGAGGTTATGATGGTTCATCACATCGCTACTAGATATAGTTCGTTAGGCAGTAGACTAGCAACTATATAGAGTTGGTAGGGTGGTAGACTAACAATTGGAGATAGTCACTTGGGTGGTAGACTAGCAACTAGAGACAGTGTTGGATTACTGAGAGGGGGGGGTGAATCAGTAATAGCGTAATTATAATCCCTTTTCTTCAAATGTTATATCAATGTAGAATTATTATCCAATAATGAGCAGTAAGAAATAAACAATCACACACATACATAGTACACCAGTGTTTTATGTGGAAACCCAAATCGGGAGAAAACTATAGAATGCTTTTTCTTATATGTCTTGAAGAATTACATTCATTGGAAGCACCAAATTCCTTTGTTTTTTAGATGCAACTAGAAGGAGGCTCCAACCCCCTAGTTTCTTAGGCAACAACCTGAGGGAAGCTCCAATTCCCCAATTCTCTGGCTACAACCAGAAGGAGGCTACAACCCCCTATGTTCTCCGGCTACAACTGGAAGGTGGCTACAACCACATGTCCTTGCCCCATCCTACCACCCTGAAGTAAAAGTAGAATGATGGAACCACTGTCACACTATAACTGTGAGATATATTGCTGTAAACTTGTACCAAAAAATCTGAACCATGCATCAACCATGCATCAACCTGTACCTCAACCTGTAATCAACCTGTACCATAAACAAGTGCATCAACCATGCACCAACATGTACCAAACAACCTGTAATCAACCCATACCATCAAAAAATGCATCTAACCATATACCAAGTATGTACCAATCATGTGTCAATTACTCATCAACTATGACCCATTAATATGTGCCAACATCATCAACTATACACCTCATGTATGTGCCAACTAATCAACTACTTGTCTCAACCATGTATTCAACATGTACCTAAACCTAAAGCCCTCATCAATTTCATCATCCAAATCTGATTTGTAGACCTGGTGTATATTATCACATTCCTGCAAACCTTCCTTAACTTTAACAACAAGAGACTATCATTTTCATCAAACTTTTATTTAGTCTCACGTGCCTAGTTTTGGATTAGTCAAGAACCCTAACTTGAAGTAATCATAGATTTTAACCTGTAATGTATAAAGATCTGAAACTAATAGACAATGTTATTCAATGTATTTTGTGAAATTCCTCCAGGTGTCACTACTTGGAGCCTCTCATAAAAGGAGTTATAAAAAAAATGACATACCTTGCTGAATTCTGACTGATTCTAGAGAGCAACCTTGCAGAGAGTTCCCCGCATGAAATATTCGTTGAATTCATCTGAAACTATTACACATCATACTAGAGACTGTACCCTAACCAAAAACTTTGGTTTGACTGAATTTCTATCTGCTATGAATATGTTATGACTTTTTTACCCGAAACACATGTTTTTTATTAGTTTAAGGACTAGCCACAAACCCTATTTTCCACTGAGTGTAACTCCCAAAATACAACTACCCACAACCTAATTTTTTTACCACAGATACTTGGGTATGTTTTCTCAATTGTATAGCAATTTCATGGTTTGAATATTTATATAAAAAAATTTATACTGAAAATGGTGAGATGACCTGTAAATAACATACCTTAGAAAGCACCATCAAAAGAATTTATCCTTCCTTGCATTTCGGCCTCATAAATTTGGCTTAGATATCCTTGGTTACCTTAGAAACCTATAGATATTCAATATTCTCAAGTGTAATTAAAATTAGATAGCCTTTCCTCTTATTTATACTCTCCAAGTAGCTTCCTTAAAAATATCTTCTAGGTCACTTGGCCCACTTTCCTTATTTCAGGGTTAACCCACTTCTAATTTCTCCATTAAATTTATTACTAAAATAATTTATTTTGTATTCACTTTGAATTATAATAAACCTATCACTTCAGTTTATTATAATAATAATGATAATCTATTTTTAAGGTCACGACCAATCTAGACACCAAATTAGTGTATGAGACCTCCTTCGCCCAATGATTTGATTGATACCTTTTAAAATCTCTTAAACCACTTTGACTACTTAGACCTTTTGGGGCTTCTAGATGACATATGAGGGTCCTCCAACTTTGGAAGGCCATAACTCTCAAACCGTGAGGAGTTATGTGACATTCCACATACCACCAGAA
Organism: Picea engelmannii; assembly: GCA_009831015.1. NCBI lineage: Eukaryota > Viridiplantae > Streptophyta > Pinopsida > Pinales > Pinaceae > Picea > Picea engelmannii. Next base: position 42,207 of record ML816916.1, read on the forward strand.
ATGGAATGACATGTACTATCCATCTCAAATAATATTATCTTCAAATATAGAAAAAATCATACCGTTATCCATCAAACAAACTTGGGTCCATTACCCAAATTCGAGTTCTCCAACTTCATATGGTCATAACTCTCTAACTGTGAGGACTTATGTGACGTTCTACATACCACCGGAAATGGCATGATAAGCACTACCCATCTAGGATATTTTCCCTAACAAATTCAATGTCCTTCATTTCATTATTCCACAATTAATCATGGGTTTTCTTACTTCGCAAGGCATATTCCCGTGAGGGATTTCACCATAAGAGGACCACTTTGGACTTCATCCATATTTACTTGTTATCAACCATGAAAAAAAAATAATGAGTCATATTTACATCAAACAATATTGGGTCCATTACCCAAACCTTTGTGCTACAGGGATTTCTTCAAGGATTGACATCAATGACAACCAACCTTAATCAACAATCTCCCCATTTGGCATTGATGGAAACACTCTAATGCAATACTGAAATCATATCACTCATTCCCCCCCTGGAACCATACCTCCATCCTCTGCATCTAATAAATCTTCCTCTGTACTCTGCATCTGATAAATCTCTCCCCCTTTGTCATCAATGGCAAAGGTATCTTTCCATCCGGGGATTCTCCCCCTGACTTAAATGTACTCTTATGGTGCTTCCTCATGTACATCTAATACATATAATATAAGCATTCAAAAATAATTCAAAAAACATTCATTTTGGAGTATAAATAACTCCAAGTCTTTGGAAAAGATATTCAAAGGCTTCCCGTGGAATTAGTTTTGTAAAGATGTCTACCACTTGTTCTTTTGTGCCCACATACTCAACTCTGATGTTCTTTTATGCAACCTATTACCGTAGAAAGTGATACTTGATTGGAATGTGCTTCATCTTGGAGTGCATCACCGGGGTTTTTGAGATACTGATGGCACTTGTATTATCACAATATATTAGAATGGGCTCATCATACTTAACCTATATATCTGTCAAAGTTTGTTCCATCTAAAGAACCTGTGTACAACATGTTGTTGCTGCAATATACTCTGCATCGGCTGTAGATAGAGATACTGATGATTGTTTCTTTCTTAGCCATGATACAAAACACTCACCTAATTAAAACGCTTCTCCACTGGTGCTTCGTCAGTCATCAATACAACCTGCCAAATCTAAATCTGTGTAGGTAATAAGTGATAGATATTTTCCTTTTGGATACCACAATCCAAACTCTTATGTTCCTTTGAGATATTTAATGATCCTCTTTACTGTTGATACATGTGATTCCTTTGGTGCTGCTTGAAATCGTGCCACCTGTCCAATTGTCTGCATTACATCTGGTTTGGATGTTGTCACATATAGTAGGATGCCAATCATTGACTTGTATTTCTTCTAATCTATAGAATTCGAATCATCATCTTTGCTCAACTTACAACTGGTTTGCATGGGAGTGATAATTGGTTTGCAATCTTCCATTCCAAACTTCTTTAGCATTTCTCTGATATACTTGGTTTGAGAAATAAAAATTCATTGATTTCTTTGACATATCTGAAGTCCCAGAAAGAAGGATAGTTCTCCAAGTAACAACATTTCAAATTCAATCAACATGTCTTTTGCAAATTTCTAGATTAACCTACCATCATCACTACCAAAAATAATATCATCAACATAAACTTCAATTAATAAAATATTACCTTGACTTACCTTGATGTAGAGGTTGTTGTGTGCACTTCCTTTTTCGAGCTCTACCTGCTGCAGATACTTATCCAGTCTGGAGTACCATGCTCTAGGAGCTTGTTTTATACGATACAAGGCCTTCTTTAATTTACACACATAGTCTATGTTCTCTGACAACTGAAATCCTTCTGTTTGTTCAATGTAGACTTCTTCTTCAAGTTCCCCATTTAGAAAAACTGATTTTATGTCCATCTAATATACTTTAACATTTTTGGAGCATGCATAAGCTAAAAGAAAACAGATTTCTTCCATTCTAGAAACTGGGGCAAATGTCTCTTCAAATTCAATTCCTTCAATCTGTACATATCCTTTACATGCCAAACTAGCTTTGTTCATTGTAACCTGTCCATCTTCATTTAATTTATTCATGAAAACCCATTTTTTGTCGATCACATTCTTATTCTTTGGTCTTGGAACCAATTCCCAAGTGTCATTTTTCTCTATTTCATCCAATTCTTCATCCATGTCTTTATTCCAAAATTCATCCTTGTTGGCTTCTTCAAAAAAATTTGGTTCAATTGTAGATAAGAGTGCTAGGTGTGTTCGTTCTAGTGAACGGATTTTTCCTCTAGTCTCAACTCCTGCATCTTTGTTTCAAATAATCTGATCTGAAGGATGATTCTTTTGTACTCATTTGCTAGGTGTCTTTGGAGATACTTGTTGAACTTTCTCTTCTACTTTTGTCTGATTCTCTTCATATTCATATTCCTCTTCTACTTCTTTTTCATCTTCTTCTTCGAAAAGTTGCTCCATTGATTTGTTTTCTTCTTCCTTTGATTATTGTCTGTCTGTTTCATCAATTGTTACATTGATGCTTTCCACAACTTTGTTTAATCTTAGATTGCAACACTTGTATTCTTTCTTTGTACTTGAGTAACCAACAAGTATTCCTTTGTCCACACGAGAGTCAAACTTTACCAATCTGCCATCTTCTCTTTTGATGTAGCATTTGTTTCCAAAAACTTTGAAGTGCTTCACATTTGTTGGTCTTCCTTTCCATATCTCGTAGGGATTTTTATCAGTGTTGTTTCTAAGCATTACTTTATTTTGAATGTGAATTGTTGTATGCACTGCCTGTGTCCAAAAAATATCTGTCAACTTTGAATCCTTTATCATTGTTCGAGCCATTTCTTGTACTGTTATGTTCTTTCTTTCAACAACTCCATTCTATTGAGGTGTCCTAGCAACGGAGAATTGCCTTTTTATTCCATGATTACTACAGTAGTCCATAAATTCCTTTGAGATGAATTTTCCTCCATTGTCCAATCTTAAGCATTTGATTCTTGAATCCATTTCATTTTCAACCATTTCCTTGTAGATCTTGAAGTTTTCAAAAGCTTCTGACTTGTTCTTGAGAAAACAAACTGTAGTCATTCTTGTATAATCACCAACTAATAACATAAAATATCTTTCACCTTTTAAGCCTTTTGTTGTAGTGGGTCCAACTAGATCAGTATGCACAATTTCCAGTGGTTTTGTTGTTGAATATTCCTTTGATTTGAACCTAGTCTTTGTTTGTTTTCCTTGTTGGCAATTCTTGCATAAAGTGTTGGTTGGTTTGGTGATCTGAGGCATTTCTATGACTGCCTCTCTTTTGTTGACTTTGACAAGGTTATCAAAATGCATGTGACCCATTCTTCTGTGCCATAAACAACTTTCATATTCCTTTCCTAGACAACACTTTTCATTTCCAATTTCGCTTAACACATATATGTTGCTTGAAGTTCTTGCCGCTGTAGTGACCAATTTCCCTGAACCTTCTTTTCTTATCTCACAGTTTTGTCAATCGAAAGTAACTTTATGACCTTGGTCACACATTTGACTCACACTTAAAATATTATGTTTCATATCTTCTACTAGTAGAACATTTTCTGTCGTTTCATTCTTATTCCCAATTCAGACTGTGCCTTTTCCAATGATTTTGGTTGAATCATCATTTCCGAAGGCGAATGATCCATCTCTTTCCTTTCGTAATGTAAGAAACTTGTCTCTATCACCTGTCATGTGTTTTGAACATCCACTATCAACATACCAACCACGTTTCTTTTGTTTATCTTATAGAGAAACTGTGCATTCTTCATTGCTATATTGATCTTGCTTTCTTATCCATGTTGTTTTCTGAGGTTCTTGTTTGTGACTCTGTTGAGGTTCTTTAGGAAGGACTGTCATTCTGCAATTTTTGGCCATGTGTCCAAAATTGTTACATTTGTAATATTCCACTTAAGTGCTCAAAGATTCAAACCTATTGTAACTTCTTCTCTGTGTTTCACTAGGTCTTCTTGAATAACCTCTTTGTGTATGGCTCTCAAACTAGTTATTGTTCATGTTGTTATCTCTGCAATTTATAGCTTTATGTCCAAAATTATTACATGCATATCATAAACCAAAAAATATAGTTTGATACCTGGTAGTTGAAGATCTTCTGAAAGGAGGTGCTCTTATGAATCCTTCTTCTTCTTGAGGCTTGTCTATCTGTTGTTGATTCTGAAATAAGAATCTTCTCGGTGGAGGAGTGTCCCTGTAATCTTCCTTGTATATATTTGTATTCCCTTTGATTGTTTCTGCATAGCTTTTTGGATTTGTTTCTTGCTCTGTTTTTTTGGAGCTTCATCCCTTTTCTATCTGATTGTATCCAAGTCCAGATTTGTCAAGATGAGATTTTTTACTGCTGATAATGTCATCCATAAATTTTGAGCTATTCTGCATATTTTTCTTTTGAATATCCTTTCTGAGTGTGACAATCTCTGCTTCTAGGTTTTCAATGATCATGTCCTTTCCTTCTAGTTGTTCTTTGAGTGCTTCTTCAATTCTTCTATTTTTCTTTATTTGAACCTTCAATTTTGTGATCATTTGTTCTAGTTCTTGAGTGTCTTTTTTCTTATCTAGTTCCGCTTGTAGTTTCTTGTTTTTCTTCTTTTCTCTTCTGATAACTTTTATGGCACTCATTAATTCTTCTTGGAAGTCAACTTCTACCTCTTCAATTTCTTCTTCATATGCTTATTCATATTCTTCTTCGGAGTCTTCTTTATCAGAGTCTTCTACTGCCATGAATAAAAATCTCCTTGTTTCACTGTCACTAACTTCATCTTCATCTGATGATGGGATGTATTCTTTGGTGCAAAAGATTTTCTTGAAAACTTTATTTGTAGTTCTTTTACCTTTATATGTTTGTCTTCTTTTTGAGTAACCTTCATCATTTCTCTTTTTCTTATGAGGACATTTGTTAGCAAAATGACCAATACCATCACAATTAAAACAAATTAAAGGAAGCTTACCTCTACACCTATCATTGGTTCCCTTGTTCAATGTTTTGACAAAGTTGGCCACTTCTTCATCATCTTCCGAGACATCGCCGTTGCTTCTTTATTCTTCTTGTTCCTTTTTATTTTTCTTTTATCTTTTGGATGTTTTAAAGGCTGCTTATTTTACATTTGGATTTTCCTATTTAGTTCTCATCTCATATGCTATGGAGATTCCATGCAGTTCATCCATGCTTATTGAGTTTAGATACGATCTTTATTCTAGTGCTGATATCTTAGGGTTGAATCTCATAGGAAGAGATCTTAGTACCTTTTGAACAATTACCAATTCTTTGATTTCTACTCCCAATCCTATGATTGTATTCACTGTTTCATTGACTCATAAGAAGTAGGTTGCGATCTCTTCATCTTCCTTAATTTTTAGTTGTTCGAACTGACCTTTGTAAGTTTGAAGCTTTGCTACTTTGACTTTTGAATCTCCTTCATAAATATTTTGAAGGTTGTCCCAAATCTCTTCAGCAGATTTACAATGTGCAACTTTAGCTAATACTGTATCACTAAGACCATTCAAAAGTCCATTTTTGGCTTTGGAATTATTCTCACCGAGTTTCACTGCTTTGTCATTTGTTGGTGGAACTGCTGGTGATGTGTATCCATCTACAATTGATTTCCAAACTTGAAATCCATGTGCCTGTATATATGTCTTCATCCTTATGCTCCAAAAAACATACTTTTGTCCATCAAACTGTGGTTTTCCATTTTTATACGAGTTGGTACTCTCCATGATCTACCTTTCAGTGGTTAAACTGATTTCTGAAGGAACCTTCTCTGATACCAATTGTTGGATTACTGAGAGGGGGGGTGAATCAGTAATAGTGCAATTATAATCATTTTTATTCAAATGTTATATCAATGTAGATTTATTATCCAATAATGAGCAGTAAGAAATAAACAATCACACACATACACAATACACCAGTGTTTTACGTGGAAATCCAAATTGGGAGAAAACCACATAATGTTTTTTCTTATATGTCTTGAAGAATTACATTCAATGGAAGCACCAACTTCCTTTGTTTTCCAGCTGCAACTAGAAGGAGGCTCCAACCCCCTAGTTTCTCAGGATACAACATGAGGGAAGCTCCAACTCCCCAATTCTCTGGCTACAACCAGAAGGAGGCCACAACCCCCTATGTTCTCCGACTACAAATAGAAGGTGGCTACAACCACCTGTCCTTGCCCCGTCCGGCCACCCTGAAGTAGAAGTAGAATGATGGAACCACTATCACACTATCACTATGAGATATACCGTTGTAAACTTGTACCAACAAATCTGAACCATGCATCAACCTGTACCTCAACCTGTACCATAAACAAGTGCATCAATGATGCACCAACCTATACCAAACAACCTGTAATCAATTTGTACCATAAACAAGTGCATCCAACCATGTACCAAGTATGTACCAATCATGTGTCAACTACTCATCAAATATGACTCATCAATATGTACCAACATCATCAACTATACACCTCATGTATGTGCCAACGCATCAGCTACTTGTCTCAACCATGTACCTCAACCAAAAGCCCTGTTCAATTTCATCATACAAATCTGATTTGTAGATCTGTAATAGACCTAGTGTATATCATCACATTCCTGCAAACCTTCCCTAGATTTAACAACAAGAGACTATCATTTTCATCAAACTTTTAATTAGTCTCACATGCCTAGTTTTGGATTAGTCAACATCCGTAACTTGAAGTAATCATAACTTTGAACCTGTAATGTATTAATATATGAAATTGATGCATAATGTTCTTCAGTTAGGTTTATGAAATTCCTCCAGGTTTCACTACCTGGAACCTCTCAGAAAAGGATTTATAGAAAAAATGACATACCTTGTTGAATTCTGGATTATTCTAGAGAGCGACATTGTAGAGAGTGCCCCACATGAAATATTCGTTGAATTGATATGAAACTATTACAGATCATACTAAAAACTATACCCTAACCAACACATTTTGTCTCACTGAATTTGGATCTGTTATGAATAAGTTATGACATTTTTACCCGAAACACTTGTTTTTGACTAGTTTAGGACTAGCCACAAACCCTATTTTCCACGGAGTGTAACTCCCAAAATACAATGAACCACAAGATGATTTTTTTAACACAGATACAAGGGTATGTTTTCTCAATGGAATAACAATTTCACGGTCTGAATCATTATAGAAAAAAATTTATAGCGAAAACGGTGAGATGACCTGTAAATAACATACATTAAAAAGTACAATCAAAAGAATTTATCCTTCCTTGCATTTGAGCCTTATTTTCTTCACCTTCCCTCATAAATTCGTCTCAGATATCCTTGGTTACCTATGACACCTATATATATATTCAATATGCTCAAGTGTAATTAAAATGAGAGAGCCTTGCCTCTTATTTATACTCTCCAAGTAGCTTCCTTAAAAACATCTTCTAGGTCACTTGGCCCACTTTCCTTGTTTTAGGGTTAACCCACTTCTAATTTCTCCATTAAATTTATTATTGAAATAATTTATTTTGTATTCACTTTGAATTATAATACACTCATCACTTCACTTTATTATTTACCTTTTCAAATCTCTTAAACCACTTTGACTACTTTGACCTTTGGGGCTTCTAGATGACATATGAGGGTCCTCCAACTACATAAGGCCATAACTCTCAAACCATGAGGAGTTATGTGGCATTCCACAAACCAAAAGAAATGGAATGATATGTACTATCCATTTAGAATAGTATTACTTTCAAATATAACAAAAATCATACCGTTATCCATCAAAGAAACTTGGGTCCATTACCCAAACCTGGGTTCTCCAACTTCACATGGTCATACCTCTCTAACTATGAGGAGTTATGTGATGTTCTACATAGCACCAGAAATGACATGAAAAGTACTATCCATATAGGATAGTTTTCCTGACAAATTCATTGTCCTTCATCTCATTATTCCACAATTAAATATGGGTTCTCTTACTCCGCAAAGCATCTTCCTATGAGGGCTTTCACCATAAGGGGACCACTTTGGAGTTCATCCATATTTACTTCTTATCAACCATGACAAAACAATAAAGAGTCATATTTACATCAAACAATCTTGGGTCCATTACCCAACCCTTTGTGCTACAGGGCTTTCTTCAAGGGTTGACATCAATGAGAACCAACCTTAATCAACAGATAGTAGGTCACATGGTCAACCAGAAATTCATTCAAATAGGAGACTAGCACTGAGAGACAGTCTGTCGGTGGATTGACTAGTCGAGTAATCAACTACGTGTTGGACAACATGATGGTTGGGTCAACTTAGTAAGTCGACTAGCCGATGAGACAACATGGATTTACTAGAAACTGTTACAACCATTGGTCATTATTTGTGGACCAAATATTCCTAGATTCAAGGGAATTGGTTAGATCGAGAGACTATAAATAAAGGATCCTACGGGTTGATGATATATGTCTAATCTCTATATGTATCATTAATTATGATGTTTTGATCATAATGTGTTGTGCTTAAGTGATGAAACAATGTCTTTAAACACTACCAATTTCTTTTGGAATCTCATTACCCTTATGTTACCTTCTGTAGATTATATTATATTGTTTTTCAAGGTTACCTCCAAACTCAACATGGTATCAGAGCGTCTGGTTTGACCTCGCTTGTAGTCCACAAATCATGTTGAGTTAGATCTTATAGTGATTAAATCTGGGCTATTGATTTGTTGATTGTAACCTATCTGGATCATCGAATATGTGAGACATCAGAAGATGGCTTCCAAGATTTATCTTGTTTTTTTAAATGGGCTTAATTATGCAATATGGGCTCCACATATGGAGACTTTACTAAAGAGAAAGGGGCTTTGGCAGTATACCAAGATCACAATTCCATATATGAAAGACGACCAAACAAAGTTTTTTGTTGATAGGAAGAAAGATGAGGTTGTTGGGATCATCACAACCTACATTTCTTGGGAAATTTGTTTTCATACTTTTTATGTGATTCACCTTATTAAAACACCACCCTCTATGCATTGCATGCCTTAAACACTCTTTTAATTAAGGACTTGTAACTCTAACATGATAATGTAGGAAGATGTACCTCTCCTTTATTTTGGGGAATATTGCTCAATGAAATTTAGTGTTAGAGACAATTTTGTAATATTCTACAAAATTAAAGAAACTTAGCCATGTCAAAGATGATGTAATTTATTGCACTCTTTTTATACTGCATGCCAATGCAATGTGAATTTCAGGGCTTCGATTGTTGTACTAAATTTTTAGGGCTATAACTATATAATTCCACTTTTAAATAAAATAATAATATTTATGTAATAGAATTATGTAATTAATAAAAATGGTTTAGATTTTTGGAGACATTGATGTTAGAAGTTTTGAAAATTTTGAATACACACTTCAAATACAACTAAAACTCAAGCTTATATTAAACGTTTACGTAACAAGCCAAGTACTCATCAAATACAACTAAAACTCAAGTTTGTAGTAAACATTTACCTAAGAAGTCAAGTGCTTAAAGGACTAATTCAAGTAGATTTTGGATAAAAATTATATTGATAAAGGTTTTTGATGAAAATTATATTGATAAAGGGTCTCATTCCTTAAAATGTATTTTAACTCTTCTATACTCTTAAATAAATGGGAACACAATGGAAGGTACTACTAACTTATGCGATTTCATCTTTAATAGAAATCAATTACGTACGGTTCACAATTTATTAGTCCCCTCCTTGGGTAAGGTTGCACAGAGGCATTTTTTCAAATGAATGCTTTTTCATTTCTTAATTTATGTTTGTTTTTACAAGTGTGTACATATTTTTCAATCACATTTCAATTTTTAAGGTAAGTTTTAAAAAGATTATATATAGTCTTAGGAGAGCATCTTCTATAAGCTGAGGTTGCTTAAGCTGTGGAATAAGAAGTGTTGTCGAATCAAATTGCTTTCCAGTAGTTTGATAGCAAATTTTTAGAAAAAGTCACTCTTGAAACTAGGTGAATCATGAGTCAAGCAACAATAAATAAATTAACTAGTCCGCATAGCAATAATTGTAGTGGTTTTTTTATCAAATTTGTATATATTATTTATTTATTTTTATAAAAAAATTACTGAATTTGTATATTTTAATGATTAAATCTTATAATATTAGTGTTACTAAGTTTTTCATCTTTTTAAATCTATTTATATATTTAAAAATACAATTTAAATAACAGAAAATTGCAATTTCATCTCATTTATATTGTGAAAAAAAAAATACCACAACATAAATAAAATATAAGTAAAATATGATTGAATTATGAGAATACAATAGAAATTGAAAAATTATGGGCATTATTCATGTCAATAGTCCTATCATTAGCATTATACATGCCATGGTGCGCTATAAGACGACAGAGAGCATTAAACCTAGGCTGACATAGCAGGATGGAAACACATGCCATATAGATTTTTAAGAATCTTATTTTAATCGACCACCGATGATATTAAAAAGCCTCTTCAATTCCATGAAGCGAGCTGCAGGTATGCATCACGTCTCTCCGATTTGAGCAAAAGAGTAACCTTAATAGGGATGCATTCACCCCTCTCTAATTTGAGCGAAGAGTAACCATAGTCTTGGTGGCCAAACATTCTTAAAACGTATCACTCATAATACTAGAAAACGTAGGAGGGCGTTGGGATAGGGCGCGACCAATTAAAGGCTTAGTTTAAGCACATTTAATGGGACTTGGTCCAAACATATAAAAGTCTTCACAAATATCAAATTAAATGAGATTGGTTAACTTATTGTGTATATGAACTCTTAACAAATAACAAAGAGTAATATATTGACAAAGATCTAGCAATATATTTTCAGAAAATCAAACCAAACATTTGCTAACTTGTTTGGGTTCCTCTTTTTCTTTGTTTTGATTCAGTCCTCTATGATTCCCTAGTCCAACTACAATCTTCCTAAGCTTGTGCTACCACACAAAAACCATAAATGAAAAGGGAAAAAAAAAAACATAAATGAAGAGAGAAAAAATGGCCAATCATTGTTTACATAATGGTAAAGATTTGAAATGGCAAACCAAATGGAAGTGCTAAAGGTAAAATGATGGGATAAGTGTCCACACATCCACAAAGTGAGCGATTAAATAAACACGAACAAATTGAGCGAGTAAATAAACACGTAGGCATAAATGGTACGCATAGTGAGAACGTAAAAACTCATGGAGAGTACAACTCGTAAAGAAGGTGGAGCACTCACCCACGACTAACTTTGGAAAGATAGAGCAATAGATGGGGAATAGTGTGATCGGGGGCGATGGATAGAGGTGGTTGTCTGGTGAGCCTGAAATTTGGAGCCGTCCTTGGAACGACACATAACATGGCAGAAGAAGAAAACGAAGTAGCCAATCGCCCCCCTGCTATGGCCATGGAAGCTCACTACCTAGTAGAAAACTTAAGTCGCAATGATGATGATAAACTCTCGGACATAAACAAATTTCTCAAAAGAGAGCGCACTGCTTCGGAAGATCTAATAAATCTGCTTTGTAATAAAAAGGAAGAGCTCTTCATTTATCATAAACTTAGAGGAGACATCATTGAATGTAGGTCGTCGAGAACTTCACTTATTTCACTGCATGTTGTATGTACACCAACATTCCTTATAAGTGCAACTTAGGGAAGTATGAAAAAAACATTAAAGCTTAAAACTGGTTCCTACCCAAATACAAACTCTCTTAAGTGGAGAAAGGGAGAAAAACTAGGAAAAAATTAGTCATCTAAAGAGGAAAAACAATATAAACAAAAAGTGAAGGTAGGAGGAGTCAAGATGACCCCATAGACAACTTCCTTCACCCCAAGCATTGATGAAGAAAATGAGGTGATGCCAGAGGTTTAGTTGAAGATGTTGGAAACGTTTTCTTCAATAAGCAAATACTCCAAGCTAAGAACACCATCCTAGATGAGTTGTCTAATGAAGTACATGTGAATTTCAATGTGTTTTATCTTTTCATGCTCCAGTGGGTTGCAAGTAATGTGTATGACACTCTGATTATCACACTCGGTCATTAGTTGTTGAAGCCAAAGAACTTTCTCACTCACAATAACACCAAATATTGATTTTTTATCATTGACTTGAACTAGCCCAATCAAAGTCAATGAGGCCCACAAGCTAAGAAGCACCATAAGTATATTGAATGCTAAAATTGGTAGTACCATCAATATACCTCAAAGTGACTCTCATGAGGATCTTGAGAGAATCGAGAAACAAGCCCTGTTGCAAAAGATATGTCAAAATGTATATGAGTCAAATGCAATAGAATCTCAACCCATGGTGAAGAGCAATGGTAAACTCCCGAGTGAAATGGAGTAGGGGTGGGCTTATAATCAACCATGCATACTTGTGCTGGAAAATGGAGATTCCTGTTGAAGAGTGAAGAAAGTGCAATCCAAGAAAATAATGTAGAAGTCCTAGATCTATCATATCAAACTGTCCCATCAATTTTTTCTCACCACTCTGAATCATAGATGAAGAACTAAGTGTGGGAATTAAATCATTCACATGTACAAAACCAAAATCAAGAGATGAGTGCCCTGCCTCTTAGTGTAAATTGTAGGACCAGAATGACAATGATTGAAGAAGAAATTAGAAAACTATTCATCTTCTCATACCAAACTCGAGGAGCTTGTTTGAGACCTATAGTGAAATTCAAAGTCTATAAACAAGAGAAGAATCCTGCATGGGCTGCTCCATGTAGATTTCCTCATCTAAATCACCATGTAGAAACGTGCTCTTGATATCCATTTGGTAGACTTACTAGCCATACCAAGCCAAGAGAAAGCACAAGGCGTATGGAAATCATCTTAGAAATAGGAGTAAAGGTCTTTGTTAGGTACTAGATCTATTATATTAAGCAGAAAACAAAAATATTACAGAAAATACCAACAGAATAACAAAAGGTAGAGAACCAAAACACAAGAAATGATACCTTT